>CM060371.1:37868396-37931166 GCA_030545235.1 Helianthus tuberosus | reverse complement strand
ACTATAAAAAAGCCTTACCTCTTACGAGATGGAAAGAACCTCAGAGAACGGAAAGAGCCAAGGTCACATGAATTTCTTGATTATGTGGTACTTCATTCGACATCTGAATTGCAAACAATTTCATATATTAATATCACAGAATAATTATAATAAACAAATACTCAAAAGCATTTTTGTCAAAATCGTTGCGACTTTACTCTTTTTATATATATATTATATTTTTAACACATACACATCATGAGTGTATATATTAATATATTTTTAGTTTAATTGTGTTGTTTTTCAAAAGTACAGGGAAAGTATATATATATATATATATATATATATATATTATATAGAGTTGGGTTGGTTTTTCAAAACTGGAACTACCGCTCGTCGTACTTCCAGACGAGGTTCTCTCCTATTGAGCGGATTTGGTTTCCTGCGCTCATCAGTTCCTCTCCGTGGTATCTTAACTCGACTGCGTTTTCGAGGCTCATGACTGGGTAGGCGTTTGGTAGGTAAAGTGGAAATTGTGGGATTTGTGGATATGGTTCCTGAATTATGTTTTGAAATGTCCAATCATTTGTCCACCATTGCTCCATTGGGTCTTGGAGTGGTTGTTGTGGTGGTATAGGTACATGGATCATAGGAATTTCCTTTGGGTTAAGCGGCATTGGTTCAGGATTAAATGGTATTGGTTCCGGATTAAATGGGATTGGTTCAGGATGAAACGGGATGTTAAGATTAATTTCTTCCTCTATGGTTCGGAACATGTTACAGTTTGCCAATCAGCGGTCAAGGGTTGTTCCTTCGGTTAAAATTATGGTTGCTACAGTTGGTTTCTTTTTCCTTTTTTCCTCCCACTTTCTTTATTAAACCATCTCCTTTTTTCTTGGGGGTAGTTTCTCAGCTGGTTGGCATTAGAAGATTTTTGGTTCGTCATCATGCCTCTCATATCTAGATTGATTTTTTGATGGCCCTTCATCAAGCTCCAGATCTAAACAAGAGATAGAGATATTTTGGAATGCCTCGGACAAGTCCTTATCACTCATACTGTGAATCCAAAGACAATAAAAACAATGGACCATATATATATATGTGTGTGTGTGTATGTTTTTCAATTTGTTTAGTATCATAAAAAACAATTTCCATATAAATAACACATAGGTTATTTTGTTTCAAATTCCTAACTTTATTATTTAAGTTTAGATATATTATAACAACTAAATAGCTTAGCTTAAACTAGTAGCTCTGATACCACCTTCTGTCACAACCCCCCGACCCCACCCTGGGCGGGAGCCGTGAGCAGATACACCGGTGGTACCGATGTTTATTAAATTCATAGTGGAAAAATTTATCAGTATCGTAGTTAGGAAAAATATCAGAACTATAAAACACCGAAGTTTTATATATTATATAGTTGGGATAAAAACCCACGTTACATCAAAAGGTCTTTGTAGGGATAAACCCTGGTTTTACAAAACACATTTCCTTTTCTTATTTTGGTGACAATTCACATAGCCACTTTATTTAAGCTTCTGGTGCTTTGTAGCATTTTCCCTTCTTTCACAGCAAGTCAGCTGAAACGTGTTTAAAAACATTTTATCAATGAAAAGTACTGGTGAGATCATTCATTTGTATGAAAAGACACAATGATATAATTACAGTATTAAAGGTTTTTACATTTGTCTATATCTTTCAATTACTCAAATCAATACTTGTCACACGCCCGTTTCGGTGATTGTGGTCATATCACTATTGTCTAACCCATTGTCCAATAGCAAAGCTTATCAAGTAGTGTATACAAAACCCCACATACGGACAATAATTTAAGAATACAAAAACTTAATCACTGTAAATATAACTAGAAAACATTTAGGGTTTTAAAAACATTTAAGTATCAGATAATGTAAAGAAAAAGAGAATGTCTCACAATGTTGTGAGAAAAAGAGAATGACTAATATTGCAGAATTGGGGTTTTGATTTTATAGCCTCCTAGTATTAAGCCTGGATTCCTAGTTAAACATACAGTGCAACACATATTAGTGTAAGAAACCCAATTCAAACTTTAACGATAATCACGAGATCAAAACCCCAACGTAGTCAACAAAGTATAGCCTTATTCAGGCAGCACTTTGGCATCCGCTGATTGGTTTTACGATCAATTGGAAAAGGCATCATACCAGTGATCAGGGTAGTACACTTCTTACGGAGCAGAGTTTCAAGTTTTAGGATTCGGTATTGGAACGACAGAATGAGTGAGAGATATCGATTTTATATCGATTTTGGTGCACAGAACTCATCCCACCCCTCTCCCTTATATAGCCTCACCTGGATCTCCAGGCGCTTCACGAGAGAGGTAAAGGTTCCCCCCACGTAGCGCCTGAGAAGCCAACTAGGGCTAGGTCAGCTCCATCACCAGCATAGCTTTGCCACTTGTCGCACAACGGTGCCACGTATCCTGATACCCTGTTGCGTGTCGCGAGAGTGTAGGGGGTATCTCCTGCGACGCCCCTGAGTGTCCTGGTTTCGAATTCTTCGTTTAACATGCTGGGTCTTGTCGTGCATGTCCGTGGTTTCAATTATGGTTCTTCAAAGGGTCTTTTGGGAGTTGTTACATTCATTAATAGTCGCATTTAGTGACATACTTTTGCTTATTACAACTTTGATTGGATGGCATACTTTTGCTTATTCAAATCCTGACACTGGTATAATATGGGTATAATTAGTATTTATTGGTGTAGTTTAGAACTAAGAGTAGGAACAATGTAAGGGGATGTTTGTTTAGCTCTTAATTGGGCTCTTAATGGTTCAGACCTCTTAATGGTTCAACACTTAATGGTTCAGACTGTTTGTTTTGAGAACAGATGTCTGAATGGTTCAGACATTTGCCTCTGAATGGTTAAGCATTATATTGAGTCTAATGGTTAAGACCTATAATCTGAATTGGTCAGACATTTGCCTCTGAACGGTTAAGCATTATACTAACTCTTAATGGTACAGACCTTTACTGATTCAACACTTAGTAGTTCAAACCTCATACTGGATTAACACTTAACCATTCAGAAGTTGCCAAACAGCCCCTAACATTTGCCGTTAAAAAAAAGTAAAATGTTTTCACCCAAGTGGGCCGCGATCCATAAGTAGAGGTCCTGTTAAGCACCTTTCAGTCGGATTCAAATTAGCTGGTCGCGCGAGCAGTTGGAATCGAAAATGCCAATTAGAAAATAGAGTATGAGTTGGGTTATAATTAGTAATTGGTTAAGATATATAAAGGGTTTGGAGTTAATATAATGCGTAGGTTCTGTTTTCCAGTTCACAATAATAAAGAGTCGAACTTGTTCTTTTTTTTGGGCAGGTGTTTAGATTTTTGGGTGGTGGTGGGGTGGGGGTGGGTGTTTAGGTTTTTGGGTGGTTGCGGGATGGGTTTATTTTGGTTGTGTTCACATTGGTTCTCGGGTTTCTCGCGATAAAGGGTGGTTCTTGCATAAACCCTACTTTCTATCTTTCTCTCTCTCTCTCTCTCTCTCTATATATATATATATATATATATATAGGTAGAGGATCCTGTAAAAAGTGCTCAAAGTGTGAGAAGTGTATTATAACACTATATATAATACTATATAACACCATATAAACACCGTATAACAATATGTAACACCATATAATACCATATAACACTATGTAACACTATATATCATTATATAACAAATATAACACTATAGGTTGTCTGATAGCATGTCTATGATAGATGTATAGTGTTATATTTGTTATATAATGATATATAGTGTTATATAGTGTTATATGGTGTTACATATTGTTATACGGTGTTTATATGGTGTTTTATAGTATTATATATAGTGTTATAATACACTTCTCACACTTTAGTCCCTTTTTACACTATCCTTACCCTATATATATATATATATATTTATAATATTCGTGGTAAAAAGAATAAAGGATTAGTTATTTGTCATATTCTTTTTTTCTCAGTCTTTTTGTGTCAGAGTTGAGGGTTACTCCTTTCATTTACCTGAGCCTTCTTCAATCATGTACTGTCAGATTATTTCTCCTCTAAACTGCCCTAACACCACAAAATTACTGGTAACACTTCTTCAGTAGATGAAAAGCACATATGGACATCTTTTTGGACTTATCACAACTTTATTTTTTAATTTTCCTTTTTCAGTTGCTCTATCGAGTGTTGGTACCGTATGGTTACTATAATGAACCGAACTAGTATCAACTAAGTTGCCGCCATTAATGTTATTTTTACCACCACATCTACGTTTTCATTTAAATTTAATAAAAGATGGGTTGCCCCGCCACGAAGCACAGATGTAACCGACTAGTTGAACCTAGAGATATTAGCCGGTAGTAAATATTTATAGGTGTCAAGAGCGTTCGGGGACATGTTATCGTACTTCCTTAATTTTTTTTTAAATCTAATTGTTTTAAAATAATAAATGTGATCCAACCAATGAGTGTATGACGATAAAATAAACTACTATCTATATAATTTTATACAGTAATAGATTAAAAACACGTGAATTATACGGTTTGAACAAATGAATTATTAAATAGAAGTATGAAGATTTAAAAATCATAAAACATTATCTATACTATATAATAAAAGAAACAAACTTTGGGACACTTGTCATCAGTGGCGAAGCTTGAAAAAAAAGTTCGGGGGGTCAGAAGGTAACGGACCTAAAAAAAAATTCTATCGCGTAGTTTCGAGGTGTATGTTCGGGTCGGACGTCGGTGATTCGATTCCGGTCGGGTCGGGTCAAACATTAATATCAAATAAAAAACGTTCTCAAACATTAAAAAAAAGTTATCATTTTATTCTTCCCCATAACATAATCTAATAACAAAACAAGTTAACAAATCACCCTAAATTTCAAACTCTAATTTCTATCTAAATCAAACCACAATAAGATTAAACAAATAAAATTAGACATAGTTACAGAAAGATTCAATAAGTTTAGGGCAAAAATTCGGACCAATTCCACCCTTAATTTCAACCTAAATCACATAAATTGCAGCCCTAAATTAAACATAAAGATAAAAAAACACACAACTTTAACCTTATGAAGATTGAAGAAGTCGAACAAGAGTACAAGACCACAACAACGAGCAGCGTTTTGGCTTCTGTCCTCGAACAAGAAGCTGAAGTCGAACAGTTCTGAAACCTGCGTTTTCCCCCCTTCTGCAGTTCTGGCTTGTGGCTTCTGTTCTTCTGGTCGATGTCCCAAAGTAAACGAATTTGGGCTTTTTTTATAAGGTGGGCTTTTAAGTTGGGCTATAAAATGATTTGATTTGGGTTATATAATATACATTCTAGTATTCTACCAAATATAATGATTTGGACTATAATATTTGGGCTAATTAAATATTTTATTTGGGCTATATAAATAAAAAAAATCAAAACCGGGGGGTTGAAAATGTATATACCTAATTTTTTTTATAAAACCGGGGGGTCGAAAACGTATATACCTACAAAATCCTATACGAAACGTACATATATAACACTACTGACCGAAAAGTTCGGGGGGTCGGGCGCCCCTCCCCGCCCCTTAAATCCTTCGCCCCTGCTTGTCATCATATTAGACCATGTCTTATGGATAATTATTATTTAAGTTTAATCTATTTTTATTAATTATAAATAACCCTCCTACGAAATATTATTTAGTTTAATATGTTATGGTTAATTATTATTTAATTTAATCTCTAACTCTTCTACTAAATATTATTTTGTTTAATATCTTCTATTTAACTATAGATAATTATTATTTAATTTAAATTTAATTTATACTTCTCATTTATAATATTGTTTGAGGGAAAAGATCAAATAGGAAGATTAATTTCGCTAGGAAGGATAGGAAGCAATAAGAGGATGACATGAGGCAAAGATGAAAAACATAAGGAGGGGCATTTTTGTCAAAACTCACCATCTTAAAAAAAAAACCCAGCATCTGCAATTCATTTCTCTTACCCGTATACTCAAATCCACCATTTTCAAAACTATAAACTACCACATCACAACCACCACCACCTCCACCACCACCACCACCACTACGACCTACGATATCCACCATCTTGCCGGAAATTAGATCTGAAACCACCACCTTCAACCACCTGTTGGGTTTTTCAGATCTGACACCATCATTCCACCATCCACCGCCACCGCTCCACCGCCACCAGTTTCCCCACGGTGTATCAGAGTTCTTTTTCCGTCCACCGTCGTTAATCAGGGTTCTTTTGTAAGTTATGTTATATTTTATTTTCATTGCGTTTTAGTTATCAAACCTCAATTGCGTTTTTCACATCATTATGTTTTAGTTAGAGTTCTTTTCATTTTGTTCTTCTGGATGTTAAAATAGAGACATGACCATGCTAAAATAGAAGCATGATCATGTTGGAACAAAGGTATGACCACGTTAAAACTCATTGCGTTTTACAACCTGCAGTGCAAAGAACATGATGATGCTTGGACAGAGGCATGATCATGTTGGAACTAAGGCATACCCATGTTAAAACTACATTGCTTTTTAGAACCTATGTTAAAACTCCATTGCTTTTTAGAACCTGTAGTACAAAATATTAATTTTGGTTTCATTGCGTCTTACAACTTGGAGTGTAAAGAACATGTAGAAACATGGTCATGTTAAAACTTCATTGATATTGATTTTTAGTTTTATTGCGTTTTACAAGCAAATAACATGATCATGCTAAAATAGAAGCATGGTCATGTTGGAACAAAAGCATGGCCATGTTAAAGCATAAACATGGCCATGTTAAAACTCCATTGCTTTTTAGAACCTACAGTGCAAAATATTGATTTTTGTTTTCATTGTGTTTTACAACCTGAGGTGCAAAGAACATGATCATGCCAAAACAGAAGCATGGTCATGTTGGAACAAAAGCATGACCATGTTAAAACATAAACATGGCCATGTTAAAACTTCATTGCTTTTTAGAACTACAGTGCAAAATATTGATTTTTGGTTTCATTGCGTTTTACAAGCAAAGAACATGACCATGCTAAAATAGAAGCATGGTCATGTTGGAACAAAAGCATGGCCATGTTAAAAACTTAAACATGGTCATGTTAAAAGTTCATTGTGCAAAATATTGATTTTTGGTTTCATTGCGATTTACAATCTGGGGTGCAAAGAACATGATCATGCCAAAATAAAAGCATGGTCATGTTGGAACAAAAAAGCATGACCATGTTAAAACATGAACATGACCATGTTAAAACTTCATTGCTTTTTAGAATATGTAGTGCAAAATATTGATTTTGGGTTTCATTGCGTTTTAGAACTGGAGTGTAAAATAACATCAAAGAACATGATCATGTTAAAAGGGAAGCATGATCATGTTGAAACAAAGACATGACCATGTTAAAACATAAACATGACCATGTTAAAACCTATTGCGTTTTAGAACCTGGGTTATAGTGTTTTGTTCTATCCATTGCGTTTTACGCATCTGGGTTTTCGAATTTTTTTTCAAAAGTATAGCAATAGTGTGCTCGCTTTAAAGATAAAAAAACGCTCGTTTTTATGGTGTAATTTTTATAAAAAAATATTGTCGTATGAAAAAGTTATTAACGATTTAAAAACGATGGGGAATTGGAGGAGAGAGAAACTATTGACTTGAATGGACTAGAATACCCTCAAACTAACTCACGCGCCTCTTTTTTCTTGTTCAATTTCACCCATTTAATCTCAGCCATTGATTAATCAAATTGATGGTCAAGATTACTTACTAGCCTTCTTAGCAAAATAAATTTCCTATTGTATCTCCACCCTATTGTTTGATCATTTAGAATTATTTTGTACTTCTGTAAATGAATTATCGATTGCTTGATAATTGTTATTATTTAATACTTTTTGTTCTATTATTATTTATTAGTATTTTTGTTAGTGTACGTTTGATCATCTAGATTTATATGTGAATTGAATTGTTAGCCTTTTTGTTCTATTATTATAGATTTATTTATTTTATAACTAGGTTATAAACTCTTCTACTAAATATTATTTTGTTTAATCTCTTCTACTTAACTATAGATAATTATTATTTAATTTAACTTTAATCTATACTTCTCATTTATAATATTATTTATTTGATTTTCTATATCATATGACAAACACATACTTTTTATTTGTAATATACAAATTTACTCTTATTCTTTTTGATTACCAAATAAACAAAAATTAATATTAAATCTTATTTTACTTTAAATGTCGAATAGAATACTTCTATTTTTCTAATAAAATATTATCCTTAAATTTAAATTGTTAATTTAAGATATTTTTAAATAACCAAATTATTTATCACTAAAATCAAACTTTATATTAAGAGTTAATTACATAGTTAGTCCCTGTGGTTTGCACAAAATAACAACATTAGGTACTAATAGTTTAAAATCACATTCTAGGGTATTAACTTTTCATTTTGTAACGTTTGAGGGTATTAACTTTTCATTTTGTAACGTTTGAGGGTATTAATTTTTCATTTTGTAACGTTTGAGGGTACTAATAAAATGTGATTTTAAGCCTTTAAACAGTGCTAATACCCTCAAACGTTACAAAATGAAAAGTTAATACCCTAGAATGTTATCAGAAACTATTAGTACCTAAACTTGTTATTTTGTGCAAACCACAGGGACTAACTATGTAATTAACTCTTATATTAATATATTATTTATTTTTATTTTCATTATTAAAAAAATTATTATATCTATTTTATTACATAATTGTAAACAAATTGTATATAATTTCAATATTACTTTAGAGTTAATTACATAGTTAGTCCCTGTGGTTTGCACAAAATAACAACATTAGGTACTAATAGTTTAAAATCACATTCTAGGGTATTAACTTTTCATTTTGTAACGTTTGAGGGTATTAACTTTTCATTTTGTAACGTTTGAGGGTATTAATTTTTCATTTTGTAACGTTTGAGGGTACTAATAAAATGTGATTTTAAGCCTTTAAACAGTGCTAATACCCTCAAACGTTACAAAATGAAAAGTTAATACCCTAGAATGTGATTCTAAACTATTAGTACCTAAGGTTGTTATTTTTTGCAAACCACAGGGACTAACTATGTAATTAACTCATTACTTTATATATAAAATTATATTTATTACGGGCTTTTTAAATATAATTTCTATTTTATCACTCAAATGGCTGCTTATTTGCTTCTTGAATAACATGTTTGACCATTGTATTTTCTTTTCAATAATTATCTCCACAATCACCATATCTATCGTGTACCGAGTATACCCATTAGTTTTTTAAATATAATTTTCTTATTTTTTTGGTATATAAAATCATCTTTATTCAAGCCGTGTAATACACGAGGGTTTTTAAAATATAACTTTTTTTATTATTTGGTAAACAATATTACATTTATTCAACCCATGTAATACACGTGGTTTTAAAGATATAACTTTTTTATTATTTGATATATAAAATTATATTTATTCAACCCGTACAATATGGTTCTTATAGATATAACTTTTTTATTATTTAATATATAAAGTTATATTTATTAAATCTGTGCATTAAAGGAGGTTTTTACAGATATATTGTTTTATTATTTAGTATATAAAATTTATTTATTCAACCCGTGTAATACACGGGGTTATAACCTAGTTTTAAGATAAAATAAATTTATGAAAATAAAAATTAGAATACGAAGAAAATAAAATATAACAAACCGAAACAAATATTACAAGCTTACAAAACTGAGATAGTTCCCACAACTAGTTAGTCATTGTAAGGGTGTCAATGAGTTGTAGCACAGCTGGCATTGGAGGGAAGATGAAAATTTGGGCTGAAGAACACAAGGTCTCAAGTTCGAATCAAATCCAAACTTAGTTTTATCGCAATGGGTTTTCCGGTGGCGGGTTTTCCCCGGAACCGGAGATGATGGGCTTGGACTACCCAACGTTGTCTGCGATCACGGACATATATGATAGCTTTTTTACAATAGGTTACTCCGAGTAGCCGGATTTTTATTCTTTGGTCGTTAAAAAAAAGTCATTAGAGATATATTAGTAACACGTTGAGAGGGGCAAATCAGTAATTATATCAAAACGAAAGCGAAACGAATGGCAAACGGACCATACCCCAAACAAGAAACAAAACCTTGTGTACCAAATTCACATATCAATTCAATCTTTCAAATTCAGTTGTTGTTGCTTTTCATAACCATTTTTCTCATCTCATTCGATGGCATGGCTACGATCGGCGATGCAGAAAGCTGCTGAAGTACGCGGGCGGTCCACTTTCGGAGACGCCGTTCGCACTCATACCGGTTACAATGCCATCCGCTCCGGCGATGTTTTCTCCATGGGCGCCAAGATGTTGCATGACCGATTTGTACGTTTTTTTTTTTTTTTTACATTTTCTACAAGAATTTATAATCTTCTGATTGTATATATTAATTGGAAAGAATTATGTGAAATCATAGGAAAAGGTTATGATAATGAGCGCAAAAGCCGGTTCGGATTATTAAAATCCAATTTGCCTAACAATTATTCAATAATATCCACAAAATTTGCATAAGGACATAACGTTCATGATAGGCAGATAATCACATTGACAATCCTCATTCATTTCATATAATAATAGTCCGCCGTTAAAAAAACAAAACGGAGTTAAGTTTTTTTTCAAATTACAAACCGATGTTTTCTGGCTTTTGATCAGAACGAGGATGAGAGTCAATTGATGTACAACTTACCTCGAAACAGTGCTCTAAACGACGAAAACGGTGCTTCAATTCGGGTGTTTAGAGCACTGTTTCGAGGTAAGTTTTACATCAATCGACTCGTATCCTCGTTCTGATCAAAAGGCTGAAAACATCGGTTTGTAGTTTGGAAAAAACTTAACTCGGTTATGTTTTTTTAACGGCGGACTATTTTACAAACAAAATGGAAGAGTTCGGATTATTGTGGGTAATTAACTGAGTTGGGATTATTATCGGCCAAAAAGAGCCGGTTCGGATTATTAAAATCCAATTTGCCTAATTGTTATTATGTATGTTATTGTGTTATATCAATGTGCTCATCTAGTTGTCATGAGTATTATATTGAAGTAATCACAATCTGTTTTGTCAAAAGCTTTTAGGGGCGCCTATGCCTTCAGGCGAGGTGCAGTGCAGGGAAAGCGCTTTGCTGTCATTGAGGCGTTCTGGCGAAATTACAGCCAAATACTGAAAATTTCTTCTGGGCAAACTGGTCTGAAACATCCAAAAATGGCCTGAAACCAGCCTAAGTTCGACCTAAACAAGCCTAAAATATGTCTTAAACCCCAACAAACTGTATGTGTATGCTATGCGCCTTGCTTGTTTCAGGGCCTCTTTTTTAAGCGCCTTGCGCCTTTGGCTTTTGACAACTATGGTTACAAGTTATTTTTTTTTTTTTAATTTTTGATGGTTTGAAGTGGATATACTTGTATGTAAGAATGCATTTTAACTGTGTACAATGCTGAACTTTATGATTTTGCATTAGATACCAAGAATGTTCTTGTTTTTTCATTAAGTTCTAGGTATGTAAGCTCATGTATCCATCAGATTTTTAATTTGAATATATAATTTCATGTCTATTTTCTTGCATTGCATGCATCATAGTGTATTACCGTTTTTGAGGCCCTTTATAGCGACTATGCAATTAAAGCGTACAATAGTAACAATACCGTCATTACGTTTCAAAAACACAGGCAGCATTGAACATAAGAAGCTATAAGGAGGCAGTTAAAAGGCTAGAAGAAGTTTCTGCTTCTTCTCAAGGGGAAGAAAGAGTTCAGTTGCTTAGAAGATGGGTAGCGTCGCTGAGAGAAATTGAAAGATTTAATTCAGGTTCAGCCAAGAATGATGAAAAAAGTTTGGATGAAACTTATACATCAGCCGATAAGCATGATTCCCCGGGAAAATCAGATGTTGTAAGTGAGAAAATATGGCCCTGTTGTATCGTGTTTTGAAATGAAATATTGTTGTTATTTATCCGTCACTTGACTTTCCGATGGACAGGCCTTATATTATGACCAAGATCTTGGTGTATCACCGGTGAATTTCCGTGATGTCTTTCTTCACAGTCAAGCTCTTGAAGGCATAACAATGTCTATGGTAAGTATACCTTAAAAAGCTTGTTTAGGATGAGTACTGGATATTCTTTGTAAATAGCTAGGCTTATCGGTACACATATAGAAGACTGATAAAGAAAATGGTTAGTTATAACAGCATTCGTTTAAACACACTATTATGATAGTAGGAAATTAGGAATCCTTAGAAGTGATAGAGGCATAGAGCTGCTGTTTGCATTTTTTTTCAAATTTAGTATTTAAATCTTCAGAGTAACATGCCATTTTCGTCTCTGAGGTTTGGCCGGTTTTGCAACTTTCGTCCAAAGGTTTGTTTTTCCGCATCTGGATCCAAAAGGTTTGAAATCTTGCCATTTTCATCCGGCTCGTCAACTCCATCCATTTTTCTCCCTTAAGTCTGGGGTATTTCTGTGTTTTTTGTTAACTTAAAGGGCAATTTGGTCTTTTTTCAGGGGTATTCGGTCTTTTTACATAAAGTGAAAAGACCGAATTGCCCTTTAAGTCAGCAAAAAAGACGGAAATACCTCTGACTTAACGGAGAAAATTGATGGAGTTAACCAGCCGGATGAAAATGGCAAGATTTCAAACCTTTTGGATCCAGATGCGAAAAAACAAACCTTTGGACGAAAGTCGCAAAACTGGCCAAACCTCAGGGATAAAAATGGCATTTTACTCAATCTTCAGGGAAAACTTTGGAGGTCCTAATATATTACTGCATTTTCTGATCAATATCTATCATTGTCTATAAAGCCATTTGACACATTTTTTGTTTGAAATTCATCTGTATGTTTGCCCCTTGTTCATAATACCTTCTTTTAGTATCATATCCATCAACATTTCTTTGCTGATTAATGGAGTTTAACCGCAGGTTCACTCTTTTGTCAGATTCTTGGAGCGCCTAACGAGGAAGAAACGTTGCTACTACACGAGCTATTCGGGTGATATATTATTATATTTTACTTCTCAGATTCATTTGCTTTGTACCCTCCTATATTTAATATATACATAATTACTCGTTTTATATTTTCAATCAAACATGTATATTATATATGCTTTTTGTTTGGACATAGGTTGTGTCTCACTGGAGGGGAGGAAGTCCATGATGTTATTGTAGATAGGATCGTAGATTTGTCAAAAGCATTTGCGGTTTACGATGATGAAGTGCTGGTAATTTGATATATGATTACCACGAAATTAGAGATCTATATTGTATAGCCGAAAATATGTTTATGCTCGAATACTTTCTTGTGCCAGGCAAAGAGGAAAGAATTGCTTCAATTAGCTAAAGATGCAATTACCGGGTTGAAAGTGAATGCTGACATATTAAGGTTGGCATTTGTTGGGTTTAAAACTCCATATATACATACATACACATAGGGCTGCAAACGAACCGAACAAACACGAACAAGACCTTGTTCATGTTCGTTTGTTAAGGAAATATATGTGTTTACGAACTGTTCATGAACACTTACCGAACGAGATTATATGTTCGTGTCCGTTCATTAAGGAATGAACGTGTTCGTGTTCGTTTGTTAATTTTAGGCAACGAACACAAATGAACGTTCATGAACACAAACTAATTTTGATGAAGACAAATGAACACAAACAAGTGTTCATGAACAGAAATACAGAATATGTAAATATATAACACACTGATACTTACTAAGTATTTTATCTATCGGAATTTTGAAGTATTTGAGTAAAATTAAAAAACTAAAAACATTAATGAACTATTGAACACAAACGAGCACGTTACCGAACGTTCACGAGCATAAATAAACGAACCCTGCCTTTGTTCATGGTCGTTCATTTAACTAAACGAACGATTTTTCTTGTTCGTGTTCGTTCATTTATTAAATGGATGAACACAAACGAACTTCCACCAAACAGTTCACAAACTGTTCGCTGAACATTCGGTTCGTTTGCAGCCCTACATACACACATATATCTTATACACCACGTAAAAATTACGCTTTTGCAACAAAAGTCAGAATTTATCTCCTGTGAATTGTATCCATTTAATTATCCGCACCCAGAATTGATTTTGTATTACGCTAACTGCACGTTTCCGTTTTATCCATTATCCGCCCCCAGAATAGATTCTGAAGTCTCGGAAATACAACAAAACTTGAAACGAATTGAACATCAGGAACTTCGAATTGAGAGTGATGAATATTCTTCGGATGCAACTAGCGATGCTACACTGAAGGTAAGACTGTTATTATTTATAACATCTCTATTAGTGATGCTACACTGAAGGTAAGACTGTTATTATTTATAACATCTCTATTAAAGAGTAACAACAAAACTTTATATGTGCTGCCGTAACTTATCCTTTTGAACCTTTACTTTTGTTGAAGTCAAGTTGATAATTGTTGCTGCAGGTTATAGAAGAATCTGTTTCCCCCATTCGACTTTGCTGTAGGCTGGAGTCACTTTTACTTAAAAAACGGTTGTTGAACAATGGGGATACGCCAGCGGCTCATGCTCAAAAAGTAAGCATCATGTGTTATTCCTTCTCTTTATTATCCTTGATTTATATGTAATCTGGTGCATGGGTTTGACATGTAATTATATTATGCAGGTTGATAAATTAAAAGTTTTATCAGAATCTCTTCTCAGCTCAGCATCTAAAACCGAAAGGCGCATATCAGATCATAGGTATATGTTTATCACTTCGTTTGTTGTCATTATATAGTTTCTTACACATCCCATATTCATCTATACTCTTTTTATATTATATCACATAATTTTATGGATTTGGATGCACACTCGAACTCAAGTCAATCACACATTTTGTAAGTAAATGAAAATGTTACAAATGTAAGATTTATTGTTTCTCACACTAGAATTCAAAACAAAACATGGAAAATTTTCAGTTTTCATATAACCTACACATATGTAGGTTATGTGTAGGTTAAATTACCTACATGTATGTAGGCTATGTGTAGGTAAAAATATATGATTTTTTATGTATATATAATATACATATGAATGTAAGAAACATAAAATCTAAAAAATATGAACCTTAAATCCCAATATTTAGTGATTTAGAGTTGTTCTTTCTGTTCTCATATTAATTAGTGTTCTGTAATGATCCTCACCCTATATATATACATATATATATATATATATATATAGAGAGAGAGAGAGAGAGAAAGTGTATTGTACAATATTCCTTAACGTACGATGCGTACGCGTTTAGAATATAACATGCGGATTTGAGACAAGTCTTTTCCGAGTTTGTGAACATGCGGATGTGAGAAATGTAACTTGCGGGTTTTCGTTTTTTGAGGTTTATAACGTGCGGATTTCTAATTGCGTACGCATCGTACGTTAAGGCCAATTGTACGTTAACTAACCCCTATATATATGTATGTAATGTGGTATCTTGATCTCTCTTTCATTGCCGTCTTTTCCTTTGTTTCTAGTTATGAAAATTTTATGCACGAACCTTAAAATACACGTACCATATTATTGTGTATTCAGGCAACAAAAAGAAGAAGCCCTTCATATTCGTGTAGCGAAAACTGGTGAAGTCAGCCAAATCGAGAAGGTATTTATGTTCCCTGAATATAACCATGACTTGCTAGTTATCCTAATATGAGGCGGTTTAAGAAGGCTGAAATGTCATTAACATTTTTTCAGGATTTGGGAGCAGAAATTAGTGTGCTTGAAAAGCAGCAGTACGAACTTGAACAAGATCTGAATAAGGTGCCTTCTTTCTTGAAATGATACTAATGCTGATTTGTGATTTATCTTTTTCATAACATAATCAACCCTTAATGATATTACTTTCTTTTCAGGTCAAAAGTTCATTGGCTGCTGCAAATGCTCAGCTTCAACTTGCCAGGGAAGAAAGAGAACAGTTTGATGATGCTAATAACCAGCTTCTTGTTCACTTCAAATCAAAGGTTGGGTCCAATACAATTTAAGGTTTAGTGTACTTTAGATAGAGGTTTATTAATGGTTAGTTCGGTTATGTTTTATCTCTAAGGGGTAGTGGTGTAAACGCGTCGAGCCCAAGCTCGTCTAAGCTCAAACTCAACTCGTTTATGTAAGAGAGCTCGAGTTCAAGCTCAGCTTATTTAGAGCTCTATGAGCTCGGTGTGGTCTGGTTTGTTTATTATTTATTAATTTTTTAACGATTTTTTTAAATATTTATAATTATTTTTATGTATATTAAGAATTATAAAATTTTATATATCAAATAGTATTTATTATTTATTTGTTTTTATCATAGTTTTATATATAATATATATTATGTAAATATGTACTTAATGTTTTAAAAAAAATTATATAAATAATAGGCTCGTCTAGGCTCGCATGCCTAGTCAAGCTCAATATGTGAAGCTCATGCTCGGGCTCGCTTATTAATGGAGCTCCAATATAGGCTCATTCGAGCTTTTAGCGAGCCAGTCTTGAGTAGCTTACGGGCGGCTCGGCTCGTTTGCACCCCTACTAAAATGACAAAACAGGCGAATTATGAAAGTTAGCTAAACAAGAAAAGGGCCGAGAGTTGTCCACAATGTATATGTAATGCATAAAACGCATTATTCATTTTATTCAAAAAGTTAGATTATACTGAAACAATATAATTATGTAATCATTTCATACACACTAATTATTTATAATACATTGGAAATCTTTGCACTAGAAATGTTTGGGGTAGCTAACCAGACTGCACCCACTTCGACCCGTGTCAAAAATGACTTGGCTCTGGTCAACGTTCAACGTTGACTTGATGGTTTAGTAACCAGGGTTATCTATGTTATGGGCTCTAAATCTGAATGCTATGATATAGGAGGATGAACTCTCAAAAGCAATTATCTCTTATAGAACAGAGGCAGATACTTGTAGTGCATTTGTCGAATTTCTAGAAGCTTCTTGGGCTTTCCAGTTTTCTTTCATGCAGCAAAAGGAGAAGAAGGTCAAGTATGTACTTTGTGAGAGCCTGAGTTTGTTGCTCTTTCTGATGATTTTCATCTTGAAGTGTGCATCTCTTACTGAATTATTTTTTTATTTGCATACGAAAGTGATGAATTGGAGATTCATGAAGAATATTTTGTAGATATGGCTAAGAGTCTTTTATCAGCTTACAAGGTAATCATGCAACAGTGGTCATTGCCAATAAAATTCTGCTTTTACCTACATTATAATTTATAATGTCATCGACTCATCGCTCTTACTGGTTTAGTTTATTCTTGTTATTGTAAGGATGCATTGGAACCTGCAATCACCAATGTGAAGAAACGTATGAAGAACTTGAAAAGGTATACTGTGATTGGTCTTTAGTCTTCCTCCTGCCCATATAAAAAGTTTCAATCAGTTAGGGTGTACGGTGTGGAGTCGGCAAAGGGTGCGGCAAAGGTGGTTGCCGCGCGGCAAACACCGCCGTCAACCCTTTGCCGACGCGGTGACTTGTGTGGATCGGGGAGCAAATGCCGACGCGGTGAAGGGAGTAAGGAGAGAGAGAGGGTAGTGTGGGGTGGGGTCCATTCCAATCTCAACCAATCACATCTTTTTCCTTTTTTGTAAAGTTTACCACTTCACCAAGTGTCTAAACCATTGCCAACACTTTTCAGCAAAGTTTAAACACTTTTCACTGATTGACGTGGCGCACTGGTTGATTTTTTAGTTTGCCACTCTCAAGTGTTTAACCACTCCTTACACCCTTAGATTGTTATTTTAACTAGGGGTGTGTGCATGGTTTGGTTCGGTTTTTTGGTAAAACCGAAACCATAACCAAAATTTTCCATTTTTGGTTATTGAAAACCATTCGTTTCGGTTTTTTTTTGTTTTAGCAACGGTTCGGTTTTTGGAACAAAGTTACTTCAGATTCAAAAATAAAATGTATAATCCGAGATTTAATAGTCTTTCTTGGATGTTTACTTTTAAGTTATTATGTTTAACCTTTTTAATTAATATCATTCACATAAACCAAACTTCTAACCTGTTTTTAGACCATGTGTAGTGGAAGACACAAATAATGCCCCCACCCTGGGGCGTCTTGTGTCATGTGGCAATCCAGTCAGCAATGGGGCATTATGGGGCGTTTTTCTAAAATGGGTGTAGTGAGTATGTGGGCATTGTGGGACATTATGTTAAAAGCGGTGTAATAGAATTAAATTAAAAAAAAACATCAAAAAAGGTATTGGCCAAAACAAAAAGAAGATTACCTGTGACTGGCCAAAGATCTTGAACTTGAGCGTGGAGAAAAGAACGCCAAAGACAATTTTCTAAATCAATATATGAACAAACTTTTTTAAAAAATTATTTTTTTGGTTATTCGGTTCGGTTTTTTTTCGGTTTTCATAAAATGCAAAATCGTAAACGAACCGTAAATTTCGGTTTGATTCTTTTGGTTCGGCTTTTTTGTGCGGTTCGGTTTTTTCAATTTTCTGCTCACCCCTAATTTTAACAATGTTTTGATAATCATTGCTGATTACTACATTATATATTTGTCAAGTTCAAGAAAGTGTTGACAAGCGGCCCGACTCGACCCTACTTGTTTGTACCCAGTTAAAAAAAAAACTAACCAATTTTTATCGTTAGTTAAAAGTTGTTAACTAAGGAGTTTCTCTCTTATATCTGCATCTTGTCAAAAAATGAAAATTTTCTTATGGTTTTGGCCCGTGGTAGGTATGAGAAAGCAATCGACCCGGATGAAGAATTTTTGCAAGACATCGAGCGAAGAAGAGCTCTTGAGCAAGCATATCTGGCTGCAGAAAGCAAAGTATGTTTACATATATGAAACCATTGTTTTCCATTTTAGGCTCTTATTTTGAAGTTGAGTTAATTACTATTTTAGTCTCTGTGGTTTGGTCCAAAATGCCACTTTAGTCCAAATAGTTATTTTTTTTTCTGGAGTTAACCGCCATTTCTGTCCCTTTGGTTTGTCCAATTATGCCAATCCAGGCCAAATTTCAAATTTGTACCATTTCCGTCCTGACTTCTTGAAACATGCCAGTTTCCATCCAAAAAACTAAAGTCTGTTAAAACCTACTGTTTAATGAAGGGTAAAAACATCATTTTCCTTTTTTTATAAGGGGTGGGATTTTAGTAGGGTTTAAAAAAGGGAAAGTAAATGGAAAATGATGTTTTTACTCTTCATTAAACAGCAGGTGTTAACAGATGGCATGTTTCAAGAAGTCAGGACGGAAATGATACAAATTTGAAATTTGGTCTGGACTGGCATAATTGAACAAACCACAGGGATGGAAATGACAGTTAACTCTTTTTTCTGCTCTGCGTCCCTGAAGTTTACAATTTTTCGTTCATTTCACTAACTCCGTCTAAAAAGGTCTAAAAAGGTCAGTTAACTCAGGAGTTTTTAATTTTTTATCAGCTTCATAACCTGTATAATATCAAAAGATGAAGTGTGCCTTTTGTTTATTATGCTAAATCATTTCACTTTCTGATTATTCCCATTTTCTTCTATCACATAACCAGTTAAATTATGTAGGTTGTTACAATCTTTGAAGCAGCCGATAGTGTTAAAGAGCAATTTTACTATGCAAATGATAATGTTTCTAGGAAAGGCGTTGAACGGGTTAGCGAGTTATGTGACATTATTGAAAAAGTCAAAGTTGAATTCGAGTCTTTAGGAAAACCACCTTTGAGAGGCAGTAAGTCAACTCAAGGAGGACGGTTTTCATCAAAGGAAAGCCCGAGAAAAGATGCATCTCCGGCTTCCAAACGCGTGCTGCCAGTTGATATAAAATCCATTCTTACACAAAAACTGGTAATACGCCCTCCGCTAATAAAACCATATATACCCTTAGGTGGAAGTTCCGAAAACTCTCCATCACATCGGGTTGATAATGACACGCAAGAAGAAAATGAACCCAAAAATATAGATATAACAGAATTCCAAGAAAGTAATATGCCTCAACCTTCTACAAGCGAGGACAAGAAGTTTCTAGAAGCTTCTAAAGAAATGTCGTCGCCGAGTTCTGTAGGTGAGAGTGACAAGTTTTGGGACGCTGATGAGGAACCAGCAAAATCGGCTTAGATATTTGTTGGAAAATAAAGGCCATAATTGCCACTGGTAAAAGGTAAGTTTAAGGTCACCTGCCCAGCGCAAGCTACGTTTTACCTGATAAAAAAAAGTTGAAAGTTTACCAATATATAGAAGAGTAACAATAATTTATTACTTATGTCCTAATATGTGAATTTTTAGTACAGTTGATGCGGTTGATATGGTCAGTAACTACACATTGATTTAAATATTTTTATAGAATTTTGAACATAGGTAAATCAGCCATTTTCATGATGTTATAGTAAAAGGGTGCTACTTAAAATTCTTTTTATGGTTTTTTTTTATTTATTTATTTTTGTAACTGATTGTTTAAAGTTTATAAGATGAGCGAGGGCATGTGTTTTTTGCTGAACAAAAGAACATGACCTGTGAATTTGCAGCAAGAGGGTATGGATGGACTCAAGACATTATTATAACTAAAGTATTTTTTTTAATTAAATAAATTCAGGACAGCCATTAATTTAGTTATACTTTTGACTTTCAACATACACTACGTCACTAATGTTAAGATATACAGAGATAATATGTAAAAATTCTCTTTTAAGGGGCATAGGATTGAACATTGAGCGTTGAAACGTGACGAGATTGTGATTAATAGGAAGTAAAATTTCACTCATAGCAAGAAAGTTAAATATGTATTAAATATAAAATGTCACCATGCGTCCAGCTTCACAGGTTTGAATGTTTAATAAATGCAAAATACAAATAATATGAAAAATAGAAGTTTTTAGAATACATTATAATATGAATGAAAATTTTCATGTCTTACATAAATTTGATGAATGACATATATTTTAATTGATTTTAGAGAAAATACACCGTTGGTCCTTGTAGCTTCTGTCAAATCTCAATCTCGGGTACTAATAGGTTTTTTTTATAAAATCAGGTATTAACGTTCTAATTTGTCACAATGTTGAGTACTAAGGTCAAACCTTGCTAATTTTTTTGTTAAGTCTTACTAAAATGACTAAAATGCCCTTTAATAATTAAAGTTTTTAGTTATTTTGTAAAACTTAGAAACCGCAGAGACTATATGTGTTAAATAACTAAACTTGTTAAATCAAACGAAAAGAAAGCTCGCCTTTCAAGGGGTCTTCTCCGGCAAAGTCGTCGGATCCGTTTAACTCGTTTTGTTTTTGTTAATGTTTATGTCCATGGTAATCAAAATAACAACTCGTTTGTGTCACATATAAAGTGCAAATTATGCTAATGCGCTAACCCGTTTAACTCTGAAATTCTCATCATCCTCTTGATCCGTTATATCTTTAATTCGAGTATAAATATATGCCTCTTGACCCGATGCGACCTCATTCCCACACAATTTCACAGCCAAATTCGTCTCTACAACTAATCGGAGCCGCATCGGCATACCGAAACTCCAGCGATACAATTCATGTACGTAACGTCGCAAACTGGTGCGAATATTACATGTTGTTCGTTCGTTTTACCATACAGCACCAAAGCCTCATATTTATTTCAACTTACAAAATTGTTATATTCTTAAATCAGAAATTTGTTTTAGTTATTTTTATAAATTTTAACTTGGTTTATTATTTAGATTAAGTTAAAAAGTTTATTTTACTAGCATATTATTTATAAACTCAAAGTTTATAAATAATAAACTTCAAATCCATTTAATTTTATAAAAAAAATATAAATAAAACAGAAAACATTACTTTAAATTATTTTAGTCAAACATAATTAATTAAAAATAAACCCTCTGGTTACTAAAGGGCATTTTAGTCATTTTAGTCATTTTAGTAAGACTTAACAAAAAAGTTAACAAGATTTGACCTTAGTACTTTTATTTGTATTTTTGATTGCTGTAAACACCCTGGGTAACCGTTTTCGTTGTCCAGGTTTGTTATTTTAATAAAAGTTTGTTTGCCCTAAAAAAGTACTCAACATTGTGACAAGGATTGGTCTTAATACTTAACATTGTGACAAATTAGGACATTAATACTTGATTTTGCAACAAAAAGCTACTAGTACCTAATATTGAAATTTGACAGGAACCATAGGGACCAACGGTGCAATTTTTTTTTTTTTTTTTTATTCATGTAACATTTTCAGTTTTTCCTTAGGCTAAACAGTACAGGGGACGTCCCTGGCCCATCTAGCCTCGTCGCCGGTCCCCAACACCGTTTCCACAGGGACGTAATCGTCCTCTCCATCTTCTCCCGGACGTTCCAACCGGCCCTCAACAGGGGGCTTGGACACACGATGCCAATTAAATATAAATGACGAGCCGGAATTTGACGAAGAAGAGCACGTAGTTCAAGAGGAGGCACGTTCACCGGGCAGGGACAAAGCCAAAAAGGCAGCGACTGCAAAATAAAAAAAATTAAGCCGCAACGGGGGGCGGTTCGAAAATGAACTACTTGATGGCCCAGTTCAAAGCATACACCGAGGTCACAGCCCAAAAGGCACAAGCGAAGCAACGTAAAGAAGATGAACGGGTTCGGTTGAAGCAAGAAGCGGCAGAACTAAAAGAATGGGAGATAATGACAACCGATATCAACTAGTATCCGGAAGAAGACCGTCCAGTTTTGCGTAAAATGAAAGAAAATATCGCTAAAACTTGGAATTCTTAGGATTTTTAACTTTTACCAATCTAGTATTTTTTTTAAGTTATGTTTTTTTTTTAAGTTATGTAATGTTTGTTTTTTAATATTAATGATTTTATTTTATAACTTATTAAATGTTAAAAAAATGTTGAATTTTTAAGAAAAAAAATAAATAAGTGGGGAGGCCAATCTCCCATCTCCCTTAATCCATCTTTAGAGAGACATCCTCCTTAGATGTCGATATAACGATGACGTGAAGAGGCATTCTTCAAGCACTTACCTCTCTACAGCGAGTAGTCTTATAAAGTGTTACAACCATAAAATTTATCACTTGCTATGAAAATGATGTATGAACCATTTTTAAAAATACTCATGACACGTGGCATATTCGAAATTTCTTAACTCTTCCTAGGTAGGTGGTATCTATACTTTTTATGGTTTAGTGACTCTTGCCACAACTCTATTATTATTTTTATTATCATAGATTAGACTTTTAAAATGTTGGGTGTAAAAGTGGGGGACCAAAAATTAATTTGAAACCGAACTTTGTAAATAATAAATCTACAAATTATTATGTCGTTTGAACTTTGAATAAGTTGTATAATTACAAAACTTACTCATATTTATTACACATAGTACATATTGTAACAGAAGATTACATGTATTTAGGTTTATGGTGTGGGATAAAATTTGTATAGGGTTTATCATACTACATCAGCGTCACGTATGCGAGGACTTTATTATTAACTTGTATGGTAGGGATTAAAGCCCCCTTTAAAACTATATAAAAAGAAAAATAAATAAATATGATTGGTAAGAATCAAGTGGGCTCCCAAACCATCAATTTGGCATTCAATATCTGCTTGGGGAAACCCTATATAGCGCCCCTCCATAATGTTCTTGTAACGTTGTTTAGGGCGCTATAGAGATAATGTGGCACGGATACCATTCCATACCATGCAACCTTAAAAGTAAATGATAATATTTATTAAACATGACAATGAGGTAGTGGTGGAGTTGTTAGGGAAAAACTTGGTGTTCTTTCTGATCCAGGTTCGACTCTCACTCTCCCCATTATTTTCTGCGGCAGCCAGGTGAAGGGCGAATACAGGTGGCGCCGGTTCGTCTTGGATGAGAGACGAGGTTTTACCGATTATTCCACTATCGTGCCTTCGGGCGGGTGGAGGTCGGGTTTCCGCGCATCTGGGAGATTCAAGGGGCTGGCGGCGATCGAGTAGTTGACCTTGACCACAACGCCTGGTGTCACGGTGGTTGGCACGTCGTTCCTTGCCGTTAAAAAACATTTATTAAACATTTTAAAATAAAAAAATGTGGAATCTTGTAAAAATGAGTGTAGTAAAGAGAGGTAAAAGATAACAAGCCCAAATGTTGACCAAGTCAATTTGTGGCGACCCATGATATGTTTATCCACTTCTCCAGACCATGTCTATAGAAAATGAGAATGCTAAAAACCAAGGTTTATGGGAAAATGCACATTTCAATTTAAAATTCAAAATTCCCCATTTTTTTTTAAATGCAAGTTACAATCTTTATTACATCAAGTTCAATATTTTACATTTTTACTCCATTCAACCTTTATTATTTATAGCAAATAAATGCAGTGTACAATTGTTCAAAGAAAACTTTGCAGTGTACAACTCTTACTATATAATTTTATAGCAACTAAATGCAGTGTACAATTGTTCAAAAAAAGTTTGTAGTGTACAACTCTTACTATATAATAAGGTACAAATAATTATGTCATGTATGTGTAACCATTTATATGGGTAAAACTTGTTTGCAACACCCTTGATTGCTTTACACTTGATGAGTGTTGCATGTAACATTGTTCACCTAGAAGGGTTGTACTTATGCATAAGAAACTTGTACTATGTCCAAACAAGAAGCAATGTTATAATTTCAAGACTCTACATTTGTCCCTCTTCTATGTGAATAAATTATGTTTTTCATTCTTGTTTGTGAAGGTAATGAATCATAATAATATCACACCAATAAGCACTCTCATAATGAAAGGAGTGAGAGAGTGACTAGACTCTTTTTTTTTTCATCTCTTGTCCACTTTTGTACAACAAGATTAGCACAAGGTACAACCTTTTCATTGCATGGTCAACTTGAAAGAGGGACCATTCTAGTTTTGCCATACTTTCTTGGTTGGAAGTAATAAACAAAAGCATACATGAAAGTAACAAAAAATGACATTTTCCCATTTTATATCTCACAAGTTTCTAACTTGGCACCTTCTTTGCTTTATGTGATGCTTCTTGAGTCTTGACACACCCCCTATAGTATACCCCCACCCCAACCCATAAGCATTCCAACACAACAAGTTCATATTCACTCAAAACACATTAGCACACACACATACACATACACATACACATACACAAACAAACACAATGGATGCAAATCTTTTATCATGCAAGTATGAAGATGAAGAGTTCATAGACATGGAAGTAAGTCTATCATCACATTCAAATTCACCATCAAAAAGCAAAGAATTTGAATTCCAAATGGCTACTAATACCACTACACACTCAAATTCACCTGCTGATGAACTCTTCTACAAAGGCAAACTCCTTCCACTTCACCTTCCTCCAAGACTACAAATGGTTAAATCACTTCTACAAAATAGTAAATTCAAAGAACATGAAGAACAACAACAAGAAGAGTTCATCACATTTTCTACACCAATGGTTCAATCATGCAACATTTCTCCTACTGAATCTTGCAGGGTCAGTACTGAACTAACTCCAGATGAATATTTCTTCGAATGGTCAACCGAATTAACCGGATTCATCGGTGATCAGCCGAAGAAGTACTATGGTCCATGGTCAAAGAAACTTAAGCTAATCAAACAGTCTTCAATATCTCAAAAGCTTAAAGCTTCAAGATCTTATCTCAAATCTTTGTTCAACAAATCTGCTTGTGGATCAGATGGAAACCCTTGTGCCAAACAAGAAGTTGAACAAGATTGTGATAATAGTTTTTTGAAAAAGTGTTTAAGAGTGAGTAAAACAAGAAGTGGTTTTGGTCAACTTCAAACAGGAAAGTATCCAACATTGGCAAATGTCTTAAAGGGTATTGAAGAAAATGGTAATGAGGATGTTTTTGATAGTAATTGTAGCCATAGGAAGTCTTTTTCAGGGGCAATAAAGAGAAAGTGTTCACCATCTTCAACATCATCTTCATCATCATCATCTTCTTCATCTTCATCTTCATCTTCTTTCAATTATTCTAATGGGATTTTAGAATCAAATATGTTAAAGAGGAATAGCACTGCTAATTCAGAGCTTGAAGGATCAATAGAAGCAGCCATTGATCACTGTAAAAAATCCCAACAGGTTTTTGATTCAAGGAATCATGTGTTCTTTCCAAAATGTACCTTGTAATGATCAAATATTATTCTAGAGGCCATTTTTTGAATTTTGATTTTTTTTTTTGTTTTATGTAGATATTATTACCAGTATTTGCTTTTTGAATATGCTTAAAAGAATTCAAATAAACCATTATTTTGTCAAATACTGATTATATATTACTTTCAAATGTTAAATGAGCACAATTTTGTCTACACATAAAACAAATCAAAACTTTTATCATTTAACATGTTCATTGCAACTGTTTAGTGTACTACTAGAATATTACTTCATTTCATAAAAATGTCACACCAATCAGAAAAGATTTACAACTTTAGTTAGTGATATGAAATCGTGTTAAGAATCGACTAATTCGCTAAAAAATGGTCCAGCTTAAAGAGCGTAACTTTTGATTCATATGGAGTTACGAGACCCATAAGATATAAACGAAACATCTAAGTTGGCCCGAGTTTGGTGTTAAGACGGTTTTCCTCCAAATTTATTGATTTTAATTTATTAATTTACGCATTTATTTATACGATTAATTTTCAGTCACATGTTGTCAAAAATAAATTCTAAACATTTGACCAAACCTACCAAAATAAGTTTTTTTCTGGACATACCATAATAATTTAAGGCAGTCCATAATACATTAAAACTTTCCTATAGAATTACTCTTTTATCTTTTGTGTTTCGCTCTACGTCAAGAACCATCTTAAAATGTCCCACGAATGCTGCCAAACATTGAGTCGGGTTCAACTCAAAAAGAGTTGCAAAAAAAGAAAATAGGAATTCCTAGAACAAATTGAAATTCACATAATTATATTTATGCTTTTTTTTTCTGAATATGTACCTACACAACTGCAGGATAATGTGTAAAAGGCATCTTTTACACAAAGCAGATAATGCATCCAATTTAAGATCACATGTGAGAAATTCAAAATCTGTGCCATGGATCCAAAGGCATTTGTTATTGCAAGGAAAAGAAAAAGGGAGCCCACTAATACTTACACTTTCAAGGTATTCAACTTTTTACCTTTATGTGTTTGCAATGCACCAGTCCACCTCAAACTCTTGCTTTAAATGTGGTGCTAATCATCAAAAACTAATATTTTACTGTGAGTTATGAATCTTTAAAAAGACTCTGTGCAAAAAAGAAAAGCAGGTCAGGTCAGAAGAGTGATAAAGAAAATTGGCTTTAACACACTTTGTTAGTTATATAAATCAGCTTTCACAGTTGGTTTTTACACCTCATCTTTGTAATTTCTTTTCAGAAATGTCATGAATTAATTGCAAATTTTTATGTCTTCACAAGTTTTAAGGGAAATAACATTTTTGTCCATGGTTTTTTTTAACTTATTTACACAAATAATCCTAAACTATTCTCTCTTGCTCAGGTTTGAACCTACGAACTTCTTTCTAAGAGGCATGTGTCTCTGCCAAAGTGGGCTAGCCCCATATTATTGTTATTATTTTTTTTGTCCATGGTTATCATTGCATGTTATAGATGGTGCTTTTGTCTAGTATATAACATTCGATTAGGGAAAATCACGAGAATATCATTTTTAGGTATATTTATACGACTCTATCTAAGACAATGATTTACCTTTACCCTTTATCTTTTCCCGCACCTTACACTTTAATTTTCGCTTAAGCATCCCCATTGGAGGGTTAATTGATTGCACACCCGAGAACCATAATCTTTCTTAAGAACAACTTCTATGACGGTAGTTAGGGGTCAGGTTTGTTTGGCATCACGACACCTCGGCCAAATAGTGTAAACCGGGGATAGCTCTTATAGCCATGAAATTCACGAACAAATTTTGTGTATCCAATTTATGTTTCCGTATCATAGAAACGTTTTGAGTAACGCAAACCTGACTTGCTCTTTAAGAAAATAAAGTAGATACATATAAAATAAAAATACCACACGAAATTTCACCTAAAAATAAGAAGGGTTAAGGAAAAAAAGTAGCCAAAGCGATTGATCAGGATGACACACTACACAAGTATATAATTTATGTATTTAATGATATAATTTACGTATTTAATGAATATAATATAAATCACCTAAATATGAAATTCTAAATATACTGAAAAAATATATTATTATCAGCATGATTTTTATTTTGTTATTTATAGTCATATGTGTACAGTTGAAACTGCCACTTTTATCATTTTACAACAGTGTACATCTTTCTTGTTCCTTTACACCCAGTCCATTTACAAATCACCTTTTTTTTGTACTTAGAGCTGAGAGTCTGAGACCACAACTCACTATATATTTATACTTATAAAGTGTCACTTTATTTTAAATTATCAGTTTAACCTTTCCATGACTTTTAATGACATAAAAAACCAATCACAACTAGACATGTGGACAGTTATTGGGTGTAATAAATTGGAAAGATTTGTGCCAATGGGCGTAAGCGCGATGATTTTGTGCCGATTAGACTGGCCGCTCAACAAAAGCTTAAGAAGTGTACATGGGCACAAAAATTCAAGACTTTTGCGCAATATGCTTACATCTCATTGTATGATTGGCTTTAATGTATCCATTGTAGGGATGTTCGAAAAGCTCATGGCTTATAGCTCCCTAGAAATTGTCTGGTTTATAAACGAGTGGAGAGATAGATGGCTAGGTTTGTAAATGACCCAAGCTTGAGCCAAGGTAAGCTCAATCGTTCAAGCTAACTCCAAATTTTAGTGTTTATAAGTTATAACTCAATTCCATTTATAAGCCCATATGATATGGTCCATGAGCCCATTAGAGACCACCTAATATTAAGGGCTTGTTTGGCTAAGCTTTTCAAAACAACTTATTTGCTTATTTGCTTTTCTGAAAAGCAAATAAGTCAATAAGCTGTTTTGAAAAGCTTTAAAATTGAGCTTTTCAAAATGACTTATTTGCTTATTTGTTTTTCAGAAAGCAAATAAGCAAATAAGTCATTTTGAAAAGCTCAGCCAAACAGCCCCTAACTTGAATGTTATTTTATTCTTCAATATTGAATATTAACTTTAAATTAAGCAAGTTGGCTCGTCGAGTCACGAACTGACTTGAACTTTTTACAAGCGAAGCTCGAGCTCAAATTTCAGCTCTTTAAGCATAAACGGGCCGAGCCGAGCTAGTTCGTTTAACTTTGAGCCCAGTCCTGAGAGGAAGCTTGCTTGGCTTGCTCGTTAATTAGCCCTAATCCATTGACACAAAAGTTGATATAAATTGCGCAATCTTGAGACACGTGTCATATTTTCCCCATAAACCAAGTTTGGTCAAATATCTATTAATCATAATTTTGGATTTAGGATCTAGTCAATCAAATGTCCTAATATCATAGTTACAAAAAAGAAGATTGATGAAAGATCTTGTATATAAAGCTAATGATTCAGGGCATTCTTCATCTATACTATTATAAAAAGGAGAAGTGATGTACACACATGTAATTTTACAATGTGTACAAGTTTTGAAACAATATGTACAAAGAAATACAACAAGTTTTAGAGGGGTAAAATGGGAAAGGGCTCAATATTTTAAGACACTCCAAGGTTATATTAGTAAATTTATATGTACAATTTAATCATAAATCTCAACTTTACCCTTCTGTCAATAACTCCCTGCAATTGAAACGATTATTCTTCTACTGAATGGTTTTTAATCACATTAGGGCTATTCCATTTCTCATCATCTCTCTCTTTGGGCATGTTTGGGATTCCTTTTAACTCAAAAGGACTTTTGAGAAGCAATAAGTAAGAAATTCTTACTTATTGACTTCTCCTTCTTGAAGGTAAAAAAATGCATATAAGTCCTTTTCACAGAGTGTTTGGCATTCCTTTTAGATATATAAGTCCTTTTCTAGATGATGTTTGGCATTCCTTTTGACTTTTAGTAGGTTAATAAGTCCTTTTGAGCTCAAAAGTCCTTTTTGAGAAGGAATCCCAAACACCCACTTTATCTGTCTCTCTCTCTCTCGAATCCAAACGACATAGCCTCTCAACTTACCTACCCTGCAATTGAATCATTTGCCTTTTCATGTCTTTCGATCTTCAAAACCCACCAACAGATCGATTTCGTCTACAGCCAATCTATAGATAAACAGCCCCGATTAACCAACCAATCTGATGCAGCGGCGGTGGTTTCAGAGTATAATCAGTTTACCGGTGACTAAGGTAAGTCATACCTGTTATTTTGTTTCTTTATTTTCGGAAACTGATGAACGTTTTTTATTGTCTAGGGTTTCGTTGGCTATGATTTGGTGAACTGTCGTTAAATCTGTGGCGAGGACAAGGGTAAAAACGGCTACCGGTCAGTGATGACTTCTCTGGAAGTGGGTTTTCGGTCAGGAATAGCTGCTGCCATAATTGGGTTTTTGATTTACAATGAATTCTGGTATGTTTATGTGCAGGTTCATATTTCCTAGCCCTCTAATTTCACAATTGCACCTAATTAAATCGCTTTCATTTCAAGATCTTATAATTTTAGGGCTCATTTGTGTACGTTTTTTTTTTTTGTTTACTTATGTTTATGTTCAATTTGGATTGTGGTTTTGAATTTGAAGTATGACTCATTGGATCAAGGGTTTTGAATTTGATTATGGTTGTTGGTGGTTTTATGTAGGTTGTATCGCCTCCTACTGATGTTTTAAAGAACAATGGGAGAGAAAACTGCAAAGAGGGAGGGAATTGAAGACACGCCAGCAGCACCGCTGCTGCCGCCGACCTCACTCGCACGCTAATTCCGATTTCACCCCACCAATTTGTAGTGTACTATCTGCGACGGAAGGACCGCGGGAGGCCGTTCTGGTTTCAGGCCATAACACAAATCGATGCCGGGAACTCGCCGGTATAAATCTCTGTTTTTTAGTTAGGGTTTGGTTCATTTGTTTTCTGAATTAATCTTGATTTTCATTTCTGTGTTACATTTCATTTTGTTTTGATGTTTCACTACTTAATTCATTCATTAATATCATTTTTGTTTATTCCATCTGGATTGGAACATGTTCTTGTTTGTATCATTTTGTTTTTTCATTCTATCAATTGATATTTATTTTTTACTGAATCGTTAAAGTGTGTTTATGTGTTTGTGTGTGGTTGTGTTATCTTAGTGTACGAAGATTTAAGGCAAAAGTGTTATCTTAGGTGACGGTGATGCAGATTGAAATCCCAATCGTGGTATGTATTTATCATCTTTAATCTGGTGCATAAGGGTAAAAATATTATGGAAACATTTGTTAATTCAAATGATCTGGTAATTGATGTTATCTAGGGTTTTTTTTTTTTTATTTATCAATCTTTAAGCTGCTTTCATAGTTTTTTGTTATTTTTATCTTTTTTGAAAGGTAGTTTTGTTATTTTTATATTATAGTTTGGGTTTGCAGGTAGCAACGAACGATTCTGTTTGATTTGTGCTTTGCTGGAACACATTGAAATGAATTAAGCAGGTAACTTTTCAATTTAACTCATTTTTTCAAATGATATTCATAAAATTAACGGCCGTCGTGCGAATTGTAACCTAGCGTCACTCGGTGCTTGCCGTCAGAGAACGTTAACCGTTGTTCCGCAGTCGCCAACACCGCCACCACACCGCCAATCCGTTAGGTTTTTCGTTTTTCTAACGTACAGTAGATTTATGCGTTTATGATTTTTGTTTTGCGAGTTTCTGATCTGATTGATTCGAATTGTGTATCGATTTGATGAACGTAAACCTAATGTGAGTGTAGTTCAATCATACAGTAGATTAGATTAACTAATTGCATACATTCAAAATAACCTCTCTTTTATAATTGTTTTAATCTTAAATGCACACTAGGGACACTAATCTTGTGAAGAGAATAGGTGCAACCACTATTGCTGAAGTCAGAGCTATCGGAATTTCATATGCATTTGCTTCTTGTATTGATGTAAGTATAATAAAATATTTAAGTATGTGTCTATAAAGAACTGTTTTTATAGGTATGCAGAGATCTAATATGCGGACGTGCTTTGAGAGTTACAGCGAGGATAATGAACTTGTTCAAAGTATGAATAAGATTGTATTAGGATTGCAAGGTAAAAATTTTCAGGGATCACGGTTGGGTGTCCCATATGTTGATAGGGTTGGTGGTGGAGGTCATGATTTCATATATTTAAACTTCTAATTTACATGGTGTAATTATGTTTGCAGGGCATTCTGTATCAAGACAGTGATGACTTGCAATATATACCTGGTGTGACCAGTTTTGCATGTTTCTCCGGTTTTCATGGTTGGTAACGGTTCCTCCACCATGTGAGTTTCAGGTTAACGTGATACAATCTATATTAGTAATAATAACTTGTGTTAAACTGTTAAATATATGCTTTAACTCATTTTTCATTCTCATTTAAGGCTTGGACCCATGAAGCGCGAACCAAAACCACCAAAAGCATCAGTTGCTCGAAAACGTCGAAGGTCGTTTAAGGTAGAGACGGTGAAACCGAAAGAGGTGTGTGATGTTTGGTCAACCAACCCATGTTAAATTTCTATGGTAGTGTTTATAAATATCTTGTCATTACAGCTCGAGGATACTGTTTCTAAAGAAAAGACGGAAACCGAGAAGACGATCGCTAAAATGTTTGATGTTCTAAAAATCAACAAAAAAAGTTCATCTTGAGAACCTGCTTGGTGAAAGATGGCTGGGTTGTGATAACGGTGGATGATAATGGCTCTCATCATGTTTGTATGTCACATTTCTTAACTATGTTGTAAATTTTTTAATGAATTCATCATATTTCAGATTTTTTTGTTTACTTTTGTAACTGATATTTCTGTATTCAGCACCAGGGAATGCTCCTGCTGCTTCCATGATTACATCTAGGAAGGTGGTATACTCACAATTCATCTTTAGGTTTGACTTCAATGACTGGAATGTACATACATTACTTTTAGTTTAAATATATTAGTTATTCTTGTATGTACAGTTGTTGGCCACACGTATATGATCAGTTGATCACAGAAGAATAGCAAATGTATGACAATGGTATAAATATATTAGTTTTTTTTGTTTAACATCCTCAAAGTCTGTTTTGGTTATCGTCAGTGGCGGATCTTACCCGTTAAACCTGCCAGGGCCGAAAGACACGGGCACTAAAATTAGCACTACGGCCGAAAAACTTGCCAGGGCCGAACATAGTATATATACAAAATTTCAATCGAAATGCGGAAAATTAGCACTACGGCCGGAAAACTTGCCAGAGCCGTGGCAGGCCACGGCCCTACTAAGATCCGCCCTTGGTTATCGTATTGGTTAGGTAGCTTGGGGGTATGCCCATTTTTAAAAGAAAGAGATAACCTAGGAACCCCTTTATTTAAAGATTAAGTAACAACCTTAATTTGAGGAGTTGTTTACCACTATTGGCAAGGAAAACTTTGTTTACTCATTTCATTGTGTTAATACTTTGTTTTTTAAATTTGTCGTTTGGATATTGTTTGAATCAAATAACTATAATTAAAGGTAACACTTGTTGTAATTAACTAGAATTTTAAATTTAAAGACTTGATTAACTAACTTTCTAGAGGCGTTCTGGGTAACAACACCTCATGCCCAAACTGTGGCAGTAATGAGGAATCAGTAGATCATTGTTTAGTGCAATGTAGTATAACAAAGTTGCTTTGGAGATTTATAGGTACATGGCTTGAAATTCCATCGCTTGAAGAAGCTTTACTGTGATCGAGGTTACGGAAACTGAGAGATATTTACACGTGGCAAGGAAGAGAAAGAAGACGATCTTGGCTGTGGTTATCGTGCACTTTGGATAATTTAGGGGGCAAGAAACAAGAAGGTGTAAGCATGGCCTGCGCTAGCACTTATTTGGTTCGAGTTTTTTTTGCTTGGTCTTGGTGTTTTATCGGATGGCTTTGTTTGTTAAAAAAAACTAACTTTCGAGATCAAACTCATCATGTTTTTGCTAGATACCACAAATGAATGGAAACATATATAAATCAAGAAATAAAATAAAAATTTAAAAGCACTTACAACCGCATAAACACATGATTTATAAATGTATATAGGATTATGCTACAAGGATAAATTAAGAAAGTAAAATGCCTTTTACAAATGTAGCAATTGATCTTCTAGAGACTTAACGGGAACATCTATGCTTGGCACAACGGTTTCGTCGACTTCTTTAGTAAGAAATGTCGTATGCACATGGAACAGACAACTCATATATGGCCCCCCATATGGACCACCACTTTTTGCCCGTCGCGAAGCGCGGGTTATCTTCGAGACCCAACAAAAACCGAAACAAACGAAAAACATTTCCAAGTACAACGTTGTAAATTGCTTGCTCCGCCGCAACGCGCGGGTTTCCCACTAGTAATAAAAAAGGTTAAAGGCATCTACTTGACAGGTTTAAACAATTCTTTATGTAGTCAACATCATTACATCAACAAACAATCCTTTACTTACAAGTTAAAATAAATTAAAAATTACAAGTATAGATTCCAATCTTTAAAGTGGCTAATGTTGCTTTAAGTAGTTATATGCACTTCTATACAAACACACTATTTGTTAAACCATCCAATCATGAACCACAACTGCTTGAGCTTGACTATACAACAAATGAGCTTGTGGCCCCTCATATTTAAGATGATTGCGATTTCGGATCGTGCGAATATCTCTGTGTCAAGTACTGTTTCTTCATATATGTTGATTACTCCATTGAGATTTAGCAACACGTAGGCATTATGCAAATTAAGTAGCAGAATATTCAAACTAAAAAAGAGCTTTAAAAGTCAAAAGTCAAAACTGTATGCATACTTTTGACTTTTAAGGTCAAACATCTTCTAATCAGGGGCGGACCTACCCTTTGGCCAAGGTGGGCGGCCGCCCCCCTTGAAAAAAGAAATTAGTGTATATTTTAGGCAAAAAACCCGACCGCACCCCTTGAAAATATGGCTGAACATCTCATCTGCACCCCAGCAAATAATTTTTGGGTCCGACATTGCTTCAAATATCAAATTTCGTAACATTTATTACCTATTCAAGAAATTTATCATTACTATGATAACATTTATCTATATTTTCAAATAAAGCATTTTCTATTCTGAAGCTTGAATGTTGTCCTTTTGACCTCAAAAGTCAACGTACACCTCTTTTCTTGAAGAGATGGTATTATGAATCATTTACTTATTCTGTTAAACATATCTTACCCTCTCCATTTTTTACTGGTCGGTATCCCTAAAGTTGTCAAATCACTAAAATATCAACAATATTTTATGCCAGAATACCACAAAACCTTACGCTTGCAAGGATTTAAACTCACCATGAGGGAAGAAGAACATCTCGCACCAAAGTTGGTTGTTATAAAATAAACATGTATTTTATATTTTGATTGTTTTGATTATTTATTCACTTAAGTTATATGTTATTTATCTTAAAATAATCGTTTAAAAAAGTATCCCTTTAGACCATCTATAGTGGATCGAGCCGCATCAATGATGTGGCGTCGCTTTTATAGGCATCGAGGTTGGAGGGGCATGGACCGCACCGAGGGGGCTTGGAGGGGAAGGCGTAATTTTAACCTCGTGTTAAAGGGCGGATAACTTGCTATGTGGCTTCAAGGCACTCAGGTATCAATTGTGGCGGGGGCTTCCAACATGGCTCCAACGTGGTTTGGTGGCCATGCCCTAGGCATGGACCACAAACACATAGTCTTAACGAACTCTAAGGAAAGCTATGGAGAAAATGAGATGACAACTTATAAGTGGTAGGTGGTTAGAGACTTAGAGGACATAAAAGATTAAAATTTAAAAGATGACTTCTTTCATCCAAATTTGATAAAGTTGTAATAAGTTTAGAATTTGGATTTCTTCTTGAAATACCATAAGTTGCGGTCAAAATGGTTCGAGACTTTATTAACAATTTTCATGCACTTCTAAGTTCTAGGGTTAAAACATCTCTATTGTCTTTTTCTTATTTATTTTTCTATTTACTTTTGCTGCAACTTATTTTAAAATATGATCACTGTTTAAAAGATTAACTAATTAATTTGTACTTAATACATCTTTAACTAACATTCAAGGCCGGCCAGTTATTTCCATCCTAGGCGTAGGCCTAGGGCCAAAAAAATCAAGTCCTCCAATTTTTAGTAAGTTTTATAAATTTATATATTATATATGTATTAAGACCAAATAAAAGCAAAGCAAAACTAAACTTATTTTTTTAATTAAATGAGTCCCGATAAAAATTGTTTAGGAAAAATCCCACATTCAAGCCCAGGTAAAGGAGACGGGTTTTGTAACTAAATATATTGGAAATGGTAATTTTGCAAAAGGGCCTATAGGGTCTTCAAAAACGTTGAAACGGCCTTGCTAACATCCCCTTCTTAGAGCATTCACATCCATTCCATCATATTTTCATCTTAAATTACACTACATTTTCTCTCTCTTTATCAATTAAATAATATTTTTATACCTTTATCATTACCTTTTTTCTCTCCTCCTGTAACACCTCGAAAAATTACGTCCAATAATGTATTGACACGTGTCATAAGCTTTGAACGTTTGAAAGAATACTCTAGAAGGACTAATATTGACAAACAAAGAAACTATGTGAATTTAAGGGTTCAAAATGTCAACAATGGATAAATATACTTTACTATAACCCTACATGATGTTTATAACCTTAAACGAATAAATCATAGATTATACGAAGCTAATTGTGAAAGAAAGTGAGAAATTTCAAACTACAGGGGTTAAATGTGTCAATATGTTTAAAGTATACCTCTGAGTGACCGTTTAGCAAACCCAAAGTTTTGTAATGATAAAATATACTCACGAGAATAAGTGATAAAAATTTCACCAAGTTTCGTTATCGTATGAGAAAGTTATGATAAAATTCGTGTACGAGGGGTTAAAAGCGTCAACGTTGAAATCTATGACTTTTCGGGTAGTCAAAAGTTAACCAAGGACTTAACAAAGTTGGTATAAGTCTTGAAGCCCTTAGAATTCAATTAAGAGGGCCCAAAGTGCAAGAAATAAAGGAAAAATCAAGTTTGGAAGTGCGGGGACCAAAACTGCAATTATTTGAAAATGTGCATGTGCTGATGTCTGCCTTGAGGACCTCAAAGCTGGGGACCTTGAGGTCCGTAAGCTAGTGCCCAGCATCAAAAATTCGACAGACAGCTGCCTGTTGCTGTGTAACCGACTTAAGTTGATCTTATCTGCATTTGTGAGAGCCCCTACATGATTTATAGTCTCTAGAGACACTTGGGATTGATCTAACATCATTGTAAAGTTGTTTGGCATCAATTATAAAGATCAAAGTTTCTTATAAAAGTCTCATAGTGCAACATACGAGTTCATGTCAACTACTGAACATTTAGAGGAGCTCTGGAACTGATACAAGGCTTACAAATCATCCATTAGACGTATGTAAGTCTTCTCGATTGGGTTATGCTTAGTTTATAGCCTAGAAGTCAAACCGTCGTAATTACGGTTTGACTTAGCGATAAATCATGAACGGTCCAGAGTTTCGTCGAAACGAAAGTTGTTACAAGTTGGTAATTTTATGGGAAATTAACCCTTAAAAGGTCACCCTTTGATTCCAATCCTAACTATGTCGTTTGTCGAGTCAAACTACTTCCGAAAAAGTCAACAGAACCATTAAACGCATAATTAGTGATCTAGAAGGCGTGTAACCTGTTTTATTATTCGTATAACCTGAAAATAAGTATAATAACTTGTCTAAACTTGTTTGGTTCGACAACTTTCTGTTTTGAACCGATTCGGAGCCGAAAGTCGCATAGTTTGACTTTCTGCTTTGACCTCGATTCTGACCCGGTTTTGATAGGTTTAGACATGCCTTAAAGTTTCATTAGGACCTAGTTACATGTTGGTATAACCCTCTGCGTTTATACTACTCGAATCCCTAATTGTCCGACGTTTCCGTTAAATTGTCAAATGTTGACCATAATGCCCTTATGTTCATAAAACGAGATTTTTGAAGATATGAAAGTATAAAAGTCTTTGTTACTGATTTTTAAACATGTCTGTAAATTTTCACGTCAATCGGAAGTCTAGATTAGGAGTTATGCTTAATGACGCAATTATAAACACTTTTATTAATTAAACGGCGTCATTAGCGTAAAACCTATCTAAACTCAGTTTTGACACCAAATATTTTACCCACTGATGTTAAATAATATTCTAGGATTTTTAAAGATTTTTAATTATTTTTAGACTGATCATAAGCTTGGATTAGCGCCTTAATTCGGTAAATACCGAATATGCCCTTTTAGGCCATAAAATGAGTTTTACAAATCCTTTTAACGCCAATCCAATTGCTACTGATTTTAAATAATAAATGTAGTGTTTTGAACTTGTTTAAATAATCAGAAAACTCAGAATACTATTTTAAACCGTACGTCGCTTAAAACGGCTTTATACGCGTATTATACGCATAGTTAGGGTTTAAAACTATTTTGACATATAAGACTTATAACCAAATGTTATAATCTGTTAAAATAAACTAAGTTACTGATGTTTTCAGACCCGGTTCACAGAAATGTAATTAATCCCTTTTATAATCTTTAAAATGACCAAAATACCCCTTCGGGGCTTATTATGCGATTAAACTCGTTTTGGGCATAACGGAAGGTATCCCACTGATATCACAACATATTTAAGGCATGTTAACTTAGGAAACCTGTTTAGGACTCTTATGGTTACCCGTTACGCTTCATACGCGTTCGGTTCGGTTTATGTAACTAGTTTACATAAATTAGCCGAAACGGGTCAAACCTTATCGTTATTATCTCAAAATCCAGAATGTATATAATATACCCATATCATACAAGTCTCCGAACTTGTCGGGTCTAAATCACATTCTATTCCGGTCTTCGCCTTATCATGCGTTTGAACCGTACCTACCTCTTGAAAACTAATCGGTCTAAGTCAAGGCTTAATTAAAGACCCGTTAGGATTCTAATAGGTTATTAAAAACCTTCGTTCCAGATTTAGGAGCCCAGTAAAAGCTATCTGTACTTGCTGATGTGATACAGCTGGGATTGAATTTATATTTAGCTCAGGTAAATACTTTTAACTTATTTCCCTATACGGGCTTGGGGTACGGTATATAAAATACCGCTTGGTCGGGCGTTGAATATTTAATCTTATTATGGTTAAATTATTGAGATGTCTCCGTTTAATTTGTTTTGTTTACTTAAAGCCTTTGGGGGTTAATGACCGTTGTCCCGGATATCCCTGGCATCATTCTACTGAATGGCCACGACCTTAGCACTCAGGTGTAGGCGTACACCTGTCAGTGTCTCATAATTAAAGTGGTGTGTCCATTAATCTTTAACCCGGCTCGATCCGGGCTACTGAACGCATAAGAAACATGTAAATCCTGTACAAGTTTATATATTAGATAAGTATCCCAAGTTATAAAATATTATTTGTGCCATGAGCATTCAAAACAATCATTTTCTTAAACCCTTTTCAAAATGAGTCAGTTGATTGTATTTACCAGTGTAAACTGACGTATTTTCCCAAAAAGGCTAAGTGCAGGTACTAATTGGAATTGGCTGGCTACTCCTAGCATCAATAAAGAGTCTCGCAAGCTTAGATGCCTAAAGTCTGTTGAACCATGTTATTTTATTTGCGATCCGCCTGTGGATCCTTTACTTCCGTTGTAATACTTTGATGTTACACTATTACGGATTGTAATATATTTATCCTTTTGCTTCCGCTGTGCATTTATATATTGTGTTGTTTGACTATGATGTTGCCAACCACGTCACGTTACTCCCCTACCGGGCCCACCGGTAACACGTGGAAATTTGGGGTGTGACAGGTTGGTATCAGAGCCAACATTGAGTGAATTAAACACTATCTTTTGTGTTTAATCTCAATGACACATTAGCACATACCTTGACCTTCTGAGTCTAGACTTAACATAGGAATGTTCTCAATCCTTATCTGGAATTTCTGCTTCCAAAATTTTTATAATTTGGATACGTCGCCAAGCGAAAAAGCCGTAATAATAATTCTCCACACCAGGAGCCTTGATTTGCTGACCTTCGTACAGCGGCTAGGATAAAACATGCAACCAAGAAGAAGGCATTCAGAAATAAAATGAAGAAGAAACTCCTTTTGCTAAAAATCGTTTCCTTAATAGTCCTTATAAGGACATAATTACCTTTCAGTTCCTTCAAGGACAACACTATTCCTTTTAAGTCCCGACTAGGGCACATCTGTATTTTTATTTTATTTTATAGAGGAATAATTAACTTTAAATTTTTATTCAGACATTCTTTTTATAAGATCTACCTTTATATAAAATGGCAAAATCTAAAAAGGACAAGACCTAGCCACGCAATATTTTGAGGCAGAGCAAAGATGGGAGTTCCATAATTAGATTCAGATCCATATTTAACACCTCAATTTAGGATTGTTCTGCGTTAAATACTAATAAGAATCTTAAGAGTGAAACCTAGCCTTCGGGTCATTTTAAGGCCGGGCCAAGATTGTAAGACCTGTTTAAAAGATTCGAATCCCTGTTAACATCTGTAAATATGTTAACACTCCTGAAAGACGTGATTCATTAAAATCACACACGTCATTCTTACTAATGGATTCTTCAAAAGATTCCTAACCCAATGTAATGATCTCTGAATCATGGGTTTAGATCATCACTTGAGATGATCACATTTTGACCATACGTGGTAATATAGTGCATACAGGCCCTGTTCATTTCCATATGAACCAAAAGACAGTGGTAGTGATGACTCCCTGTCAGATAAAGGTAATGAACTAGGTTCATACCTTCATGCTTTGATTCTCTGAAATCATGGCGTATAAATTAAACTTGTCTACGCGACTAGGCCATTTGTGCTATTATTAACTTATAAATTAGGATTCATGATAAAAATCCTGAATAAAATAAATATCATTCCTTTCCTGACAATATAGATAGTAAAAGAGAATCTTAAAAGGTTTGACCTAGCTTAAATGTCATTGAAGACCTAGCTAAGATGGTAAAACCTGTTTAAAAAGATATTCAGATCCTAGTTAACACCTGAAAATGTGTTAACACTCCCGACAATCGTGATGCGATAAAAATCACACTTGTTATCCTTATATTAGGAAATTTTTTCCAAATCCCTTATTTAGCGTAAATGATTAATAGAAAGCATGGCTGGTAAATGTCGAGCATGATGTACGCATCAAAACATCCAATTGGGATGTGTACCTACGGGAAAAGGTGTATACATGAAAAGATAGTTTTTATTTCATAAATTCTTGTCAGGACAATGAACTATGAAATTATTCCGATCCAAAGGAATCAACGATTATGTTTTAAATTTTCCCTAATGACAAGGCCCCTGTGCCATCAAGAGTCATTGGGAATAAGCTCTTGTGCTATATAAAATGTCAGTACGACATTGACAGTCATGATTTATGTCCCCTGTCTAATAAATACGAAGGATTTTATCCTGTTAAACGCTAAAGATGGTCTATTTAAAAACCTAGGCAAAACATAATCAAATAAATCAAATACTATCTATTGGCCTATATGGTTTATTTACACCATGGCTAATTAGTCATCAAATTCGACAATTCACCATATAATTAAACCAATTATTACTACTTGGTTTGTAGCCTTCAAAGCTTCACCATGGCTGATTCCTCTGAATCTCACAAACGTCCAGTTGATCAGAATGATGATGTAAGACTAAACTTAACCAGCACCGAGCTACAGGCTATGTTAAATAGAGCCATAAATAACGTTATGGATCGCGTACTGAAGGATCACAAACGAAAGGGCAATAATATTCCAATTCTAGGTTGTAAAAAGGGTAAGACCGGTTCAAACTATAACCAGTCCAAGCCAAAGGAGGCTAAACCCGAATGTAAGAATTGCGGGAAGATGAGGCACTTCAGTAAATGCATATATGAACAGATCAGGGGATGTGGTATCTGTAAAGAGATGGATCACAAGACCCATGAATGCAAGGAATTGAAAAACAACCAACAGTCGGGTGAAAAACCCAGATGCAAAATTTGCAAGAAACAGCACTTCGGTAAGTGCAGGTATGAATCGAACTTGCATACACAGTCGAGAACTGTTGCATGTGGGATATGCAAGTCCAAGGGGCATAAGACCTTGGACTGCAAGAAGATGGAGGACGCAACCTGTAACGGTTGCAATGAAATAGGGCACATCAAAACTAATTGCCCTAGTAAAACCAAGAAGTCTGGGAAAGATTCGAAGGACAAACCACGAACTGGTAAAAAGCCCAAATGCAAAACCTGTAGGAAATATCACCTCGGGAAATGCAGATATGAAGTTCCGCCTCTACCCTGTGGAATCTGCAAGTCCAGGGAGCATAAGACCTTGGATTGCAAGGGATTGGGAGACGCAACCTGCTATGGTTGCAATGGAAAAGGGCACATTAAGACCAACTGCCCTAAATACGCTAAAAAGCTTGAGGAAGATAAGAAGACCAAAGCCGGAAGCTCTCAAATGGATGCTCAGGAGATTGTTCAGGACAACAATGTCACAACAGGTACTTTCTTTATCAATAACGCTCATGCTAGAGTACTAATTGGTTCAGGTGCAGATAAGTCTCTCGTAGACAATAGATTTTGTAAATCATTAAATCTTCTTGTTAAAACTCTAAGCGTTATGAATGAAGTAAAATTAACCGATAGTACCTCAGAGACTGCCTCAACAATATTAAATGGATATTTTATATCCATTAGGAATTACCCTTCTCCGCTGTCCTTGTTTTATTAATAAGAAGACTTAGGCGGCCCGCGTAAGCCCTGAGTGATACCTTACGCGGCCCGCGTCAGGCTCCCAGCGAAAAAAAATGGTGGAACCGGCCATCCCCGGAATCGAACCTGGGTCTAGGCCGGCCGCACCCTTTCGCGCGCCTAGCCAACTGAGCTAGGTGCCTAGTTTGTGAAAATTTCCATTCTAATTAAATATAAGCACTTGTTCAATAAACTTCCTTATCATTTATCAATAATAATTTCTGCTAAGTGTCCTGTTTTTAATACAGGCAATAATAAATCTTCATGAACCATAAACTTAGCAAAAAAATTTATTATCATCCACAAGGTATAACTACCAAGGAGACCATAGTAACCGATTCTTATAGATCGGCAAGGAATTCTTCCGAAAATCTAAGAACACTCTTTCTCTGCATAGAGTACGACAACATATGTTATTTTTATTTTTCTCATTGTTTTTATCGCCTGCGAATGCCAAACTATGTTTGATAAAAGTGCCATATGAGATTGGTGTATCCTAGTGAGTCCCATAGATTACTTCCATGCCTGATCAGTATGAAGGTTTAATGCATGGAACCCCTGAGATATCCCAATGGTCATATTGTACTAATGTCGACTAGTAGTATTCAAAGGAGACATCCGGAATAGAACTATCCAAATAAATATTCCTTGGTAACGGAATATGTGGACTCATAACATGAATGTGTCACTTATTAGACACAAGCGTTGATGAGTGAACTGGAGCCTGAGATATGGAAATCTCTGTAACCTCCTTGTACCTTGATTATCTTCTCCTAAGTTTACCCTGTTTACCTCCCTATAGGCAAGTAGAGTTAAGATTAACATCCCGCTTTGGGTTAAAGTGTTGTAAGAACTCCCTGTTGATTATGGAATAACCGAAAACCTGATTAAGTAAATTATTAAGATAGGAGATTCATATAGCCTAACTCAATATCCTGGGAATCTGGTATAGTCAAGTATGAAAGACGGTTCATTTTGCTTATGCATTATCACCGCCACCCTAATTAGGTAACGATTAAGAATTTGCCATCAACTGCCCAGGATCGTCAATCTGTTCGACTAACGGCAAGGATTAGCTATCCCCTACACATTAGCTAAGCAGTGGTTGGAATAACCATCTCACCTTAAAAATAAAGCTTTTCTATAATAATGGATATGTAAGTATTAAGGCTACTCCTTTGGAGACCTTGTATAGATGGAATGTTAAATGTCTAGTGTTAGATAAAGAATTTGTAAGTCCAATTATCAAAATCTGAAAGTTGCCTGGGGGACAACAAATAAGATTATACAAATCCAAAATCGATTGTAGGTTGCCAGTATATGGCAAGAAATCGAGGAGTTATGAAAATATCAAACTTCCTAAGTTCTCGTTAAGGAACCTGGTTTAACAAAAGATATCACCAGGAAGGGTGTAACAAAATTATGAAATTATCAGGCTAGTTAATCTCTGAATATATGGAAAGCATTCGAAGGAAATTGAATGTATCAAGATTTAGTAGCTTATAAGCTAAAACCTATTTAAGGAGCTTGGCGGAGCTCGCAATATATTGCACCCTAGTGACTGAAGGATGTGTTTCGCCAATAAGTCAAGAAACACTATCACATAATGATATGCAGAATTATGACGTGTTGAGCATCCTGTATCGATTGAGAATCGACAGGTAAAGAAGCTCCAAAAGGATACGTGTACCTAATATAAAAGTCGCTTTGGGAGCTTAGAAAGACTCCAGATATGTTATAGAAGTTAAGTCCATTATGCGACAAAAAGTACTTCCAACATCTTAGCAAATCTCGAGGTCGAGATTTCTTTTAAGGGGGTGAGGATGTAACACCTCGAAAAATTACGTCCAATAATGTATTGACACGTGTCATAAGCTTTGAACGTGTGAAAGAATACTCTAGAAGGACTAATATTGACAAACAAAGAAACTATGTGAATTTAAGGGTTCAAAATGTCAACAATGGATAAATATACTTTACTATAACCCTACATGATGTTTATAACCTTAAACGAATAAATCATAGATTATACGAAGCTAATTGTGAAAGAAAGTGAGAAATTTCAAACTACAGGGGTTAAATGTGTCAATATGTTTAAAGTATACCTCTGAGTGACCGTTTAGCAAACCCAAAGTTTTGTAATGATAAAATATACTCACGAGAATAAGTGATAAAAATTTCACCAAGTTTCGTTATCGTATGAGAAAGTTATGATAAAATTCGTGTACGAGGGGTTAAAAGCGTCAACGTTGAAATCTATGACTTTTCGGGTAGTCAAAAGTTAACCAAGGACTTAACAAAGTTGGTATAAGTCTTGAAGCCCTTAGAATTCAATTAAGAGGGCCCAAAGTGCAAGAAATAAAGGAAAAATCAAGTTTGGAAGTGCGGGGACCAAAACTGCAATTATTTGAAAATGTGCATGTGCTGATGTCTGCCTTGAGGACCTCAAAACTGGGGACCTTGAGGTCCGTAAGCTAGTGCCCAGCATCAAAAATTCGACAGACAGCTGCCTGTTGCTGTGTAACCGACTTAAGTTGATCTTATCTGCATTTGTGAGAGCCCCTACATGATTTATAGTCTCTAGAGACACTTGGGATTGATCTAACATCATTGTAAAGTTGTTTGGCATCAATTATAAAGATCAAAGTTTCTTATAAAAGTCTCATAGTGCAACATACGAGTTCATGTCAACTACTGAACATTTAGAGGAGCTCTGGAACTGATACAAGGCTTACAAATCATCCATTAGACGTATGTAAGTCTTCTCGATTGGGTTATGCTTAGTTTATAGCCTAGAAGTCAAACCGTCGTAATTACGGTTTGACTTAGCGATAAATCATGAACGGTCCAGAGTTTCATCGAAACGAAAGTTGTTACAGGTTGGTAATTTTATGGGAAATTAACCCTTAAAAGGTCACCCTTTGATTCCAATCCTAACTATGTCGTTTGTCGAGTCAAACTTCTTCCGAAAAAGTCAACAGAACCTTTAAACGCATAATTAGTGATCTAGAAGGCGTGTAACCTGTTTTATTATTCGTATAACCTGAAAATAAGTATAATAACTTGTCTAAACTTGTTTGGTTCGACAACTTTCTGTTTTGAACCGATTCGGAGCCGAAAGTCGCATAGTTTGACTTTCTGCTTTGACCTCGATTCTGACCCGGTTTTGATAGGTTTAGACATGCCTTAAAGTTTCATTAGGACCTAGTTACATGTTGGTATAACCCTCTGCGTTTATACTACTCGAATCCCTAATTGTCCGACGTTTCCGTTAAATTGTCAAATGTTGACCATAATGCCCTTATGTTCATAAAACGAGATTTTTGAAGATATGAAAGTATAAAAGTCTTTGTTACTGATTTTTAAACATGTCTGTAAATTTTCACGTCAATCGGAAGTCTAGATTAGGAGTTATGCTTAATGACGCAATTATAAACACTTTTATTAATTAAACGGCGTCATTAGCGTAAAACCTATCTAAACTCAGTTTTGACACCAAATATTTTACCCACTGATGTTAAATAATATTCTAGGATTTTTAAAGATTTTTAATTATTTTTAGACTGATCATAAGCTTGGATTAGCGCCTTAATTCGGTAAATACCGAATATGCCCTTTTAGGCCATAAAATGAGTTTTACAAATCCTTTTAACGCCAATCCAATTGCTACTGATTTTAAATAATAAATGTAGTGTTTTGAACTTGTTTAAATAATCAGAAAACTCAGAATACTATTTTAAACCGTACGTCGCTTAAAACGGCTTTATACGCATAGTTAGGGTTTAAAACTATTTTGACATATAAGACTTATAACCAAATGTTATAATCTGTTAAAATAAACTAAGTTACTGATGTTTTCATACCCGGTTCACAGAAATGTAATTAATCCCTTTTATAATCTTTAAAATGACCAAAATACCCCTTCGGGGCTTATTATGCGATTAAACTCGTTTTGGGCATAACGGAAGGTATCCCACTGATATCACAACATATTTAAGGCATGTTAACTTAGGAAACCTGTTTAGGACTCTTATGGTTACCCGTAACGCTTCATACGCGTTCGGTTCGGTTTATGTAACTAGTTTACATAAATTAGCCGAAACGGGTCAAACCTTATCGTTATTATCTCAAAATCCAGAATGTATATAATATACCCATATCATACAAGTCTCCGAACTTGTCGGGTCTAAATCACATTCTATTCCGGTCTTCGCCTTATCATGCGTTTGAACCGTACCTACCTCTTGAAAACTAATCGGTCTAAGTCAAGGCTTAATTAAAGACCCGTTAGGATTCTAATAGGTTATTAAAAACCTTCGTTCCAGATTTAGGAGCCCAGTAAAAGCTATCTGTACTTGCTGATGTGATACAGCTGGGATTGAATTTATATTTAGCTCAGGTAAATACTTTTAACTTATTTCCCTATACGGGCTTGGGGTACGGTATATAAAATACCGCTTGGTCGGGCGTTGAATATTTAATCTTATTATGGTTAAATTATTGAGATGTCTCCGTTTAATTTGTTTTGTTTACTTAAAGCCTTTGGGGGTTAATGACCGTTGTCCCGGATATCCCTGGCATCATTCTACTGAATGGCCACGACCTTAGCACTCAGGTGTAGGCGTACACCTGTCAGTGTCTCATAATTAAAGTGGTGTGTCCATTAATCTTTAACCCGGCTCGATCCGGGCTACTGAACGCATAAGAAACATGTAAATCCTGTACAAGTTTATATATTAGATAAGTATCCCAAGTTATAAAATATTATTTGTGCCATGAGCATTCAAAACAATCATTTTCTTAAACCCTTTTCAAAATGAGTCAGTTGATTGTATTTACCAGTGTAAACTGACGTATTTTCCCAAAAAGGCTAAGTGCAGGTACTAATTGGAATTGGCTGGCTACTCCTAGCATCAATAAAGAGTCTCGCAAGCTTAGATGCCTAAAGTCTGTTGAACCATGTTATTTTATTTGCGATCCGCCTGTGGATCCTTTACTTCCGTTGTAATACTTTGATGTTACACTATTACGGATTGTAATATATTTATCCTTTTGCTTCCGCTGTGCATTTATATATTGTGTTGTTTGACTATGATGTTGCCAACCACGTCACGTTACTCCCCTACCGGGCCCACCGGTAACACGTGGAAATTTGGGGTGTGACAGGTTGGTATCAGAGCCAACATTGAGTGAATTAAACACTATCTTTTGTGTTTAATCTCAATGACACATTAGCACATACCTTGACCTTCTGAGTCTAGATGAACAGTGTCCCCTCAAATATACAGATGAACAGTAACATTTTCTCTCTCCTCCACTCACAACCAATTTTTATAATCTTTATACTATAAAAACTCCACTCACGACATTTGGTGGAATGGATGTGAATGCTCTAATAAACTTTCAACCCACACCTATTGTATTCTATGTCAGTTGTCAACCACCAGTAAATCAATCTACGAAGTAAACTTTTTAAACCATAAACCAAATCGAATTACTTATAACTCATGCGACCAACTAATTTAGCTCGGTTTAAGCAATTTGGTCGGTTTCAATTGTTTTTATACGTCCTTTCTGAGTACCGCCTACCATCAATGTCACCCTCACACACCATAAAACTCCACTAATGAGCGCTCACATACAAATAAAATCCTAAAAACATGTAAACATGACCCTTAAAATACCCGTATCACCATCACCGACATCCCACCTTCCATACCACGTACACACCATGGCTCGCCACCAAACTGGACCTTGACCCATCACCAACAACCTAATCAGTTATAAAATCCAAAAAGGGAAACCGATTTAAACCCCTAACCAAATTTCAAATTGGAAACACACAAAAATAATTAGAAAGGGATGATGCAATGGTGGTGCTAGGTTAAGGCATGTGTTTTTCAAAACCCGTTTCAAATATACAAAAAATACCCTAGATCAACATTTTTTGTGTTTTAAGTGGTAGTGAATAATGATATTAAATTATTAATATTCATATTACCATTTTGAAATAAATATTTTGTCTAAAGACTAAACATATTGATGGATTTGTTTTAAAAGCTTTCGTTGGGTTGTTCCATTTCCACAATAGACTGACTCATATTCAATTTGAAAGAGACTTACTTTGACTAGAGTTGAAGTCAATCTCTCCGACTATCCTCGGTCTCTTTTTATATTTTACTTTAGAATGGATTTTCAATTTTCACTAAGAAAATGATTTTACTCGAAATTAAACAAATAATATATTTTCAAATATGGTGACATTTTACTTTATATTATTTTAATTAATGCTGTAGTTTTATTGAAATAAAATACGACTTTTGTTTTATGGTTGAAAATATATAAAATATTGTTACAAATAAAAATGTATAAAATTAGATACGGCTCAACTTTAAAAACAAAATTATTTAGAGTTAATTACTGTTTTTGTCCCCGTGGTTTGTCAAAAATCATTATTTCAGTCCATTAGTTTAAAAATTGTGGTTTCAGTCCCTGTGGTTTCACTTTCGTAACCATTTCAGTCCACCTCGTAACCATTTCAGTCCCTGTACTTACAGAATAAATGGATTGAAGTAGTTACAAAAGTGAAACCATAGGGACTGAATTGGTTACGAAAGTGAAACCACAGGGACTGAAATCGCAATTTTTAAACTAATAGACTGAAATATTGATTTTTGACAAACCACAGGGACGCAAACAATAATTAACTCTTTTATTTATATTTGTTTATAAAATTAAATGGATTTGTAATTTATTGTTTATAAACTTTGAGTATATAAATAATATGCTAGTAAAATAAATTTTTTAACTTAATCCAAATAATAAACCAAGTTAAGATTTATAAAAATAACAAAAAAAAAATTATGATATAAGAATATAACAGTTTTGTAAATTGAAATAAATATGGGACTTTGGTTTTGTATGATACAACGGATAAATAGCATGTAATATTCATACCGGTTTGCGATGTTATGTACAAGAATTGCATCGTCGGAGTTCTGGTATGCCAACGTGGCTCTGATCAGTTGCAAAGGCGAAATTGGCTGTGAAATTGTGTGGGAATGAGGTTGCATCGGGTCAAGAGACGTATATTTATACTCGAATTGAAGATATAACGGATCGAGAGGATGATGGGAATTTTTGGAGTTAAATGGGTTAGCGGATAAGCATAATTTGCAATTAATACTTGACACAAACGAGTTGTTAGCTTTGATTATGATGGAGATAAATATTAACGAAAACAAAACGAGTTAAATGGAAAAATTTTACGGATCAGATATGGCCGGAATCCAGTGAATTTGTCGGAGAGGTCCCCCTTGAAAGGCGGGCTTTCTTTTTGTTTGATATAACAAGTTTGGTTATTTAAAATATATAGTCCCTACAGTTTCTAAGTTTTATAAAATGACTAAAAACCTTAATTACTAAAGGACATTTTAGTAAGACTCAACAAAAAAGTTAATAAGTTTTGGCTTTAGTACTCAACATTTGACAAGATTTATCCTTAGTACACAACATTATGACCAATTAGAACGTTAATACCTAATTTTTCAACAAAAATCTATTAGTAGCCGACATTGAAAATTGACAGAAACTACAAGGACCAACGGTATAATTTTTTCTTTTATAAATTTTCATTTAATTCTAACCTAAAAAGTAAATATAATAAATAACATTTAAATTATACATAAGTAAGAGTCAAAAAAGTAATATTTGAATATTATAAAACTGGCGTATAACTTTAAAGTTTATAAACTTATAGTTGTTTGAAGTTTATATACTAAAACTTATAAATTTATACAGGTTTAAATATGATTTTATACCAAATATTAAATTTTATTACATGCATAAAATTTATTGTTATAATTTAAGGAAAAAAATATTTTATAAAATAAATGAATACTGTATGTATTTATAAAAATAGATAAGGTTTATTAAGTATGTATTTATAAAAATAGATAAGGTTTATTACAAAGTAATAAGGTCATTAGAAATTAAAAATAAAGTCGAGCGGTGTGACTTGCTAAATCAGTTTTCTCATTTTAAAGTAAACATATTTTCATTAATGACATATACTTTTTTAGAATCTATAGAAGAAAAAAAAAGAAAATGTATTTATATTCGTATTTACAAGAGTTAAGTGCTTATTTGGTACTTGTGGTTTGAAAATATTGCAGATTTGGTTCCAGTGGTTTAATAATTACACACTTGGTCCCAGTTATTGTATTTTTTGCACTCGTGTGATCCTTATCACTAATCTAGGTTAAGTTATCTAGTTAAGTTTGTATTAAATTACCAAAGTACCCTTACTTATTAAGGAAAACAATAAATAGAAAATAGTTTAATTAAAACAAATATCTCTGCGGGTCCCACCCCCACTTCTTCTTCCCCAAATCACCACCATCAGACCACCCGTAGTGGGGCGGTATTTTAAAAAAAAAAATTGAAAAAAAACGCCACAAAACGCCCCCACCCCCATTACCCCCGGCGTTATTAGGCGTTATTTTTGAAAAAATTGGATCTTGGCGTTTTAATTAAAACGCTGGAAGTGGTCAAATGGTTTATTGAAGTGGCCAATGGGTGTGGAGGAGAGTTTGACTAGCCAATGACCAACTAGTTTGTTTGTTTTGTTTTGTTTTGTTTTTTTTTTGTTTAATGATTGGAATGGGCATTATTAGGCATTATTCCCACTACGCCACTTTTGCAATAACGCCCCATGCTGACTGGACTGCCACGTGTCGGATAATGCCCCATGGTGGAGGCATTATTTTTCTTCACCACTACACATGGTCTCACTACCACCACCTATATATCTCTCTCTACCCTCTCTCTCTCTCTCTCTTCTCAAACAAGCACCACCACCACTGAACACCTACCAACACCACCACACCTCCACCACCGAACACCCACTACCACCACTACAAGCACCACACTCTCTCTCTCTCTCTCTATGCCCAACCCATCTCTCTCTCTCTCTCTCTCTTCGCGTCTGAATCACTCCAGCGTTTGAATCAACAGTGAAAGGCACCGGCGCCGGTGAAAGGAACTTGTCGAAAACCTCCGTAACCAATACCAAACCACCAACAGGTCTCTCTCTCTCTCTCTTCAGACGCGATAGATCGGCGGGAGGAGGTTTTAGGATGTACGGTGGTTGGATGATTCGATGATGATGGGGGTTAGGGTTGTAAGGTGGTTGGTTACAGGTCAGAAGGATGTGGTTGGTGGTTGTTTAGGGGTGTTTGGAGGTTAGCTGCAGGTCGGAGAGAGCGGTTAGGAGTGTACGATGGTTGGTTGCGGTGGAGATTGATGGCGGTTCATGGTGGTGTGTTGGTGTTTGAACAACGACAGTAATGGTGGTGGTTGTCGATGTGGGTAGGTGATGGTGGTGGAAGAAGATGACTTTTTTTAGTAAAGTTAGGGTGCTGGTTTTGAAGAAGGAAGAAGGTGGACCCAAGTGAGTTATATTTTTTATTTTTTTTAATGTTCAAGGGTAAAATAGACATTCTACATATACTTAACTGAGAAATCTAACCTAGGTTAGTGATAAGGACCACGCGAGTGCAAAAATTACAACCAATGGGACTAAATGTGTAATTAATAAACCACTGGGATCAACTTTTGAAATATTTGCAAACCACAAAAACCAACCAGACATTTAACTCTGTTTACTATTTTGAATAACTATGCCTAACAAAAGTTACAATAAAAAAAATTCAAGTGTATACACCATTTTAAATTAAAAAACCATAAGCAAATAAATAGTGTTATAAATGAGTTATAATATTGTGACTTTCCATATGCTTAACTTCCATCCCTTTAATGTATTTGTATTAATGTCAAGCCCTATAAATACTAGCTATTGTATTTGTATGATGTATCAATAAGATTTATATTCCCTCATTGTCTTATTCTTCTCTTTATATTGCTATTAGGTTTAGTTGTTTTACAACACGTTATCATCACGACTCGCTTTTCAAGTTGGATTACATCATCTTACAAGTAAGTTATCTACTTTTATAGCTTGTATTTTATTGCTCCATCTTAGACCACCCGTAGTGGTTAAGAAAAGTAATGCCCCCACCATGGGGTATTATCCGACACGTGTCATTTCAGTCAGCATAGGGCGTTATTGCAAAAGTGACGTAGTGGGAATAATGCCTAATAATGCCCCTTCCAATCATTAAAAAAAAAAAAAAAGCAAACAGTTGGTGATTGGCTAGTCAAACCTTGGACACATGCAAAAGAAAAAGCAAACACTCCAATTGGCCACTTGCTTTGCATATTAGCGTTATTATTAAAACGCCAAAGTTCAATTTTTGATTTTTTTTTAAATAACGCCTACCGTAATGGGGGTGGGGGCGTTTCCGGGCGTTTTTTTTTCAATTTTTTTTTTAAAATACCGCCCCACTACAGGTGGTCTTAGCATGATTAATCTTGGACAAGCAAAACAAAACGTCCTTATGAAACCATATTTTTGTTGTATTATTTGCCTTTTTATGGCTGCACCATTTTGTTTTTAGTAACCAATTGTTTTCATTACAAACAGTTTGGCTATATAAGTTTTTTGACAAGGTGGTTTATTACTTCGTTTAATCATATTCTAAGTTTAAACCAAATCAAGTCTATTTTGGTTTATAACCTTTGAATAATTAATCAGTTTGTTTAAAATAAAAAATAAATAAGAAAAAAGTAAATAGTTAAAATAATATGATTGTTATTTATACATGTCATTTCAAAGTTAGATAAGCTCGGATTTAACTAGTTTATACCCCTAGAATAATTAATTAATTATGAAAAAATAATTATTGATACGTTCATCCAAGGTTTAAAGAGGAAACAACAAACCTGTTAATATACAATCACTGTAACCGAAATAGAATTTCAAATATATAATATGATTTGTTTTTAGTTATATTTGAACAGTAAAATGAGCCATAGAAAAAAAAAACTCATGACAGTAGTTATAGGGTTACTGAATTGTGAATGAGTTCTAATTGTCCGTTATAAAAAAATAAGTTTTTTTTGTCAAATAGGATCATGCGTTATTGTTTGTTGAGCCCAAAGAAAAAAAAAATTAATAGCCCACGTTATAAATAAATTTTACAAACTATTCCTTTATATGTGTAGTGCAATTCTAATATATATTGTTTGCTTAAAAAAACAAATATGTGTTAAATCATAATTCTAATATATATCGTTTGCCTAAAAAAATATGTGTTAATTGCATTAGTGTATGTGTTGTATATTCATAGGAGCCTATTCTTATTCTAATTGATAAATGTGTTTAACAATACTTGTGTAAATTTTATTTGTACCGATTATATCATGTATATGTAATTACATTATGATTTTCAAACTAGCCAATGTAAACGTTGTTTGTGGATATCAAACGACAATATATAAGTATATATATATATATATATATATATATATTAATTAATGTATCTACATATTTGTTTGTTATAATAATTTTCTAGTTAAAGTTTATTTAAGATTTATTGATCCTGTTTTAACATATTTTCAAGTTTGGATAATAATTTGGTAAACCTTTTGGGTTAAAGTTGAAAACAAAAGGAAAATGATGGACGCATGATACCTTTTAATAGAAATTATAATTGAGAAAATTCCAATGATAGTCATTGTAATAACGAGATCGACAATTAGAAATTATAACGATAGCCAAGTTAATAATGATATATTGATGATGATTGATTGATATTACTGATAGTATGTCAAAATTAAGGTATATATATTATTTGTGAACAATGTTAATTTGAATGTATTTGTTTATGATATATCCTTTAATATTGTTTTCGTGCGTTTGTAAATGATTAACTGGTTTAATATTTTACTAAAAAAATATATATGATTTAGTAAAGGTAGTGTGAATGTTGTGATGCTAATAAACCTAATACATTCAGTGATTAAATGGTTTATTGTGTACATGTCTTAGTGTTAATAATATATACATTCGCGTGCACACTACATTAGTATTCATTTGTAAATTGGTCTTTGCGAGATTTCATATATTATCTACATATACTATTATTTGGATTTGCTTATTGAAGTTGATTTAATTTTTGGATTTTCTTATTGAAGTTGATTTAGTTTAAGAGCTTTTTATGATCATATGTTATTAAAAATCACGAGGAATTGATAGTTGTGTATGTTTCAAATAAACTTACACAAATAGTTGTTTGTAAATGATAAAAAAATATTATATCATAGATGTTTATTATAATTCTATATGGTGACATGTTATAACATCATGTATTGTATAATATGACTATATGGTATGCCTTGTAGTATGGATACTATTGAATAGAACTCATAAACCAAAGTTGTGGTTTTTTTTATCACAATCATGAAAGGGAATAATATGTTTAGATAAGACACCTGAAGTGTCATACTCCCTAAATGTCATTATCAGTTTATATAAGGTCATAAGATATAAGATTGATAAAATTATATGACTCATATATAAAATTACTTCTCAAGTGATGTTATGTGAAGAGAAGATTATTTATATTGAAAAACCAAAAAAAAAAAAAAATCATTTATCACACATGAGATATGCTCTTGAAGTAGCAATATCATCAGGGGCGGATTTAGAAGGTTTTTATGGGTTCCCAGGAACCCAGTCGATTCGAAAAAATAGAAAAAATTAGTGTAAACCTTGTATATTTTGGAAAAAATACTGAAAAATTAGTGTAAACCTTGTATGATTTGGAAAAAGGAACCCAGTGAAAAAACTGGCTGGATCCGCCACTGAATATCATTAAGATAGCATGAAAAGGTTGAAATGATTTTATATTCGTGTGACCAAGTAAATAATGGAAAACTATGAAGCTTTTTCGGTTATTCCATTCTCTGAAGTAAATTGATTATATAATGATCATTAAAATGTTTTGATCATGGACATAATTGAGAAATTTGTAATGATGATAATTTTAATAATGAGATGGACCACCAAAAGTGGCAAACTAAGAATAATGAGATGGACCACAAAAGTGGTAAACTAAAGAGTGATTGCATAGCGTGATGGTTTGAACTTTGAAGTTATAATATATTCTCTCGTATCATACGTTTTGTATTACATACGTGCAAGTAATACACATACGATCATAAACCAGAAGTTTATGGATCATAAACCAGAAGTTTATGGATCATAATTACTTAATTAGTTGGCATGACCGGTTAGACCACACCGAGTCAATGATGATGTGAAACATAATGAAGAACTAGAAGATTCTTCAAGCTGATAATTAGCATATATTGTTTGCTCTCAAGGAAAATTTTATTTTTGTCAAATAAAGGAGGGTGTGTATCCCTAAATATTTTGGAAGTGATTAAAGGATATGGATATCCCAACATGATACCATTTAGTGTTTTAAATCGATGCATCGTCTAAATGGTTATGAAATCCACAACCTGAAGCTTGTGTGATTGTGGCTTGGCTAATGTGATAACGAGCATACTAATCCAGATTAGTATATTTGATAATAGTGAATTTGATTCCTAAGTTATTAACGATCGTTGGAATAAGTGTTATTGTTGAGATGATCACTAAACGTCTACTATTGGTTACAAACCCAATAATCATGAGAGGAGCAAAAGTTCATTTAGGTACATGTAATTTTATATATAGTACCATCAATTCACATCAAGCCAATAAGTTATAGTTCTCCCCATACAGTTGGTTTTTGGTCAGGAAACAAAGATGTCCCATCAAAGATTTTGGTTGTGCGACATATATTGAAACTCATCCACCACACCTCACAAAGATGGGACTTATAAAAAGTTTGAGAATATGTTGGGTATAAATAATCATCTATGATTAAATACTTAAAGCCATTAGTGAGAAAAATTCGTTTATGGCTCATTGGTTTTCACTTTAATGAATGAATGTTCCCAACATTAGGGGGGAGATAACAAGCAGTTAAAAAGTGAAAAGTGAAATGAATTATCATGTCATCTTGATCCTCAAACTATAAACTATGAACTAGAAGTTTAAAGTATAATTCATTTACCAATATTAAAGAACAAATTACCAGACAAGTTCACTGACCTAAATAGAGTGACTAAGTAAGTCACATAATCAACTGCTTATGCTCCATTTATATTTGTGTCCTAAGAGGACAACCACATATTTTTGTAATGAGTCTATTGCACGCCTAAAGCGTGGTAGACTAGTTGATTCCAATAATAATATTCCTCGAAAATTGGAGTAAGTAATTAAGATGGTCAAGTCGAGGTTATAGTAAAAAGATCTCCTGAAGAGATAATAGACATGATGATTCAAGAAGAACCTCAGGTACCTGAAAATAAAGAGATATCGATAAGTTGTATCATGTCTAAGATATGTATGGAATCGAATTAAAAATCGACATCGTTATACTTTTGTATATAATGTAGCGCTTAAAATGATTAAATGATAAGGATCAAGATTTAAGATTTGCCTATGAATGAATATTAAGAAATGATTGGCCAAAATAGAAAGACGCAAATAAGGCTGAGTTTAGTTCTCTAATGAAATGGAAAGTTTCTGGACCAACAGTCCATACAACTGAAGTTGTAAAATATGCTGGATACAAAAGTGTCTTTTACGTGAATCATGTGAAAATCAAATTAAGTGATATAAGTAAAAATTTGCGGCACAAGAATTTTCACAAAGACCTATGATTGATTATGAGAAAACGTATTCTCCAGTGGTGGATGCATTGACTTTCCAATATCTTATTAGTCTGGTAATATATAAAAGAGAATTGACATGCGTCTTATGAAAGTTATGTATCACTTGATACTAAGTCATATAAAATAAGTTCTGGAGAATGTTATGATTATTTATAAATTCAGATCTGAATACATATACATGTTGTATATGTTATTGAATTGAATATAATTGGAACTCCCCATGAGTATCCTAAAGCATTTGAGTCTTAAGAGGTTAATTGCAATACCTTATGGATGTAATTATAGTGCACCAATACTCAAATAAACATACATAGAAAATGTGTACCTGGTTATTATGGAATCTCAATGTATACAGTGTACAAACATGGTACAATATGGATTTTGGAGATAAAAGCAAGTGTTCTTGATATTTTTGCATATGATACAGATATCTATGTGTTAAAAGGGCAAGTTTATATAGCAAAACTTCTAAGAGTGAAAACACATGCATATTTGGATAAGATGGAAAGAATTCCCTCATGGATTGATAATCCTAGAAGAATTAATGATGTCAAAATCACAAGAACGTATTATATGAAGTTGACAAAATACGTATGGACTAAAATAGTTGGGTCGAGTGTTGTACAATTCGAGATATTCACATAAAGAGGGATATAAGTTTGATTAAATTAGCCATATTCTATGAACATTCTACTTTTAAAAGTTCACTATAATCGCAATTTACAGTAATGATGTCTAGGCATCATCGAGAGAAATTGTCGAGCTTTTAGAGAGAGAATTTTTGAATGACCTTGGCACGGTCTAAGTATTACTCGAACTACACTTCGAGTATATATGTAATTATATTTTACTAATCCATCAAGTACATCAAGAAAATGATGTTTGGATATTTTAGTATGGACATAGTTGAACCTTAAAGTATGTTAAAGGTTGTTAAGTCATTTGTTATAAGAAATGCCTATTATTATCTCCTACCAAAGTAGAGATTCGCATTCTAGAAATACCATCGTTAAATGCATAAGTGCATTAATATATTTTGCTAGATATGTATGCTTATAATATCTTTCACTTGAGCTTATTGTCATGATATAACCTTTGTCAAGCGAAGAGACATTGGAATGAGTTAAAAGAAATATTTCAGGAATGTAACGAAACACAGTCGTGGACATATGATAATTTTTGGAAGGAGGCACCTAAAGTCTCGTTAGAAGATTATACAACATTGCTCAACATAAAGGATTGCACATTAAGGGATCAAGCGACAAATCATTCGCTACAAAAGCTTTATTCGACTTTCTAGGAATATGGACACACGTCACTTAAAGGTGTAACACCTCGTAATTTCATGTCCAATATAATAATGACATGTGTCATAAGCTTTAAACGTGTAACAGATTTCTTATGAGGGACTAAAGTTGACAAACGAAGAATGTACGTGTATAAAAGGGTTCAAAGTGTCAACATTTGATAATTTTTCCTTTCAACAACCCTACACGATGTTTATAACCTTAAACGAATGAATTATGAAGCGTATGAAGCCATTTGTGAAAGAAAGTGAGAGATTACAAACTATAGGGGTTAAATGTGTCAACATGTTTAATTTATACCTCTGAGTGACCTTTTAGCGAACCCGAAGCTTTGTAACGATTAATTATGCTCACTAGAATAAGTGATAAAAATTTCACAAGGTTTCGATAAAGTATGAGAAAGTTATGATAACATTCGTATATGAGGGGTTAAAAGCATCAACATTGAAATTTAAGGCTTTTCGGGTGATCACAAAACTAACCAAGGACTTAACAAAGTTTGGTTATGTCTTGGAGTCCTTAAAAATCAAGTTAGAAGGTTAAAAGTGCAAAAAGGGAAGTTAAAACCACTTTTAAAAGGACCAGGGGCTGAAATGCAATTGTTGAAACTTATTTAACTTGTTCTGGCCACCCATACCGGCCGCGTACGCCCCCTACGCGGGCTGCCTGGGACTGCCAGCGACAGAAAAGCTTGGCAGCTGCCTGTTAAGGCTGTTTAACCGACTCAAATGGCTTGTTTTGCATACCAGGAGCTGCACCAACAGGTTTTCATGCATAGGGGGCACATGTAAGCATCATATAACACCTGTAGACTTGCTTGGCATCATCCTATGAGATTAAATTCACTATATAAGCACCCTCTTTGTTGCAACATTTCACACACTCATTTGAAAACTTTCATAACTCAAGTTATGGAGATTCCTGGAGCTCAAGAGCACTTCCTAGAGGTCTTTAGTCGTGCATAGGACTTCAGTAAGTGTCCTTAACCTTCCTTAATTCAGTTTTGATTAGTTTATTGGCCCAAAGTCAAACCGTCGTAATTAGAGTTTGACTTCGTGATTAATCACAATTTGTCCAGTCAAATTTGAAATTGAAAGTACCTATGAGTTGGTAATTATGTGGGTAATAAACCCTTAAAAGGGCACCCTCTGATTCCCACTCTAACTAGGCCAATTGTCTGGTCAAACTTGATTAGAAAAAGTCAATAGAAAGCAATTTTTCAAATAAATGCATAATTAACAATTTAGAAGCCATGCAACCTGTTTTTATCACTAATATAACTTGGTAATTAATGTAAGAACATGTCTAAACATGTTCAACCCGACAATTTTCAGTATAGGCTCAGTTCGGAACCGAAAGTCGCATAATTAGACTTTTGCTTTGACTTTCAGTTCTGAACCAATGTAGCATGTTTTAGAAATGTCTTAGAGCTTTATTAGGACCAGGTTACATGTTAGTATAACCCCCTGTGATTATACAACTTGGTTCATTAGTTATGCGATTCATATGCGTGTTTCCGTTATATGCCTAAATGTTGACTATTATGCCCTTTTGACCTTAAAACAAGAATTTTGAAAATGTGAGAGGACGATAAACTTTATTACTGAGTTATAAACATGTCCCTAAATTTTCACATCAGTTGGAGGTCTAGATTAAGAGTTATGCTCAATAGCGTAATTAGAAAGCTTTTTATTAATTAAACGGTGTAATTAGCATAAAGCCTATCTAAACCTAATTTTTGATACCAAACTTTTTACCTACTGATATAAAATAATATTTTGAAATTTTGAATATTTTTATTTATTTTTAGGCTGAGCATAACATAGGGTTATAGCTTTGATTCGGTAATCGTCGGTTTTGCCCTTTTGGCCTATAAAATGAGTTTTACTTATTATTTTGATACCAAACCTTTTGCTACTGATTTTAAATAATAAATAAAATATTTTGAGTCTTCTGGAATGATAAAAATATCAGTTTTTCTTTAAAAACCCGGAAATCGCTTAAAATCGTCTTATTACGCGTTTAAAGCGCATAGTATGTATTAAAACCATTTTTCTTATATAAGACTTAATACCTACTGATGTTTTAAGAAAAATTTTATATCTTAATAGTGAGCAAAAGTTTTAAACTCAGATTCCCTATTTTTAACCTTTAAAGCTTATGTAAAATTTCCGAAATGCCCCTACGGTGCATAGTTTAGTTATAAAAGGTAAATTTCACCTATATACCATACCATACTGTTATGACTTATAAAAATAAGTATTTTTACTGAATATATCAGACCTGAAACTCATATTTATATTTAAACTCTTTTATAAGCTTTAAAATGACCAAAATGCCCCTATGGGGCATAGTTTGAATTTAAATCCATTTTGGGCATAATGGAAGGTATCCTACTGATATCACAACATATTTAAGGCATATTGACTTAGGAAACCTGTTCATGAATCATTTGGTTACCCGTTACGCGTTATTCGCGTTCGGTGCGGTTTATGTAACTAGTTTGCATAAATTAGCCGAAACGGGTCAAACCTTATCATTTTTTTTTCATTTCAAAATCCAGAATGTGTTTAGTTTACCCATATTAGACAAGTATGCAAACTTGTCGGGTCTAAACCACATTTTAATCCGGTCTTCGCTTAATCGTGCGTTTTGAACCGTATATTTTTTTTTAAAAAACTAATCGGTCTAAGTTTAGGCTTAATTAAGACCCGTTAGGAATCTAATAGGTTATTAAAAACCTTCATTCCAGATTAGGTGCCCGGTAAAAGCTACTTGCACTCACTGTTTGTGAATTATACTTGCTCAGGTAAATACTCTTAACTTATTTTCCCTATACGGGCTTGGGATACGGTATTATAATAATACCGCTTGGTCGGGTGTGTAGTCATTTAAATCGGATTGTGATTAATGTATTTACATAACTCGTTTTAATCTGTATTATTTGGTGTATGGCCTTTAGGGGTTAAATGACCATGACCCGGATATCCTTGGCATCATTCAAAGAAATGGCCACGACCTAAGCACGGGTTGTAGGCATACACCTAACAATTGCATTATGTAAAAACTGGTAATCCACTTAAAGGAATCAACCTTGTGGGCATTATACCTATGGCGTGTCAGTTAATCTTGTCCGGCTTTTCTAACCGGCCCTGACGGACGACAAATAAGTAAAACTGTATACAAGATTATTTTAAATAATTGTCCCAAGTCATAAAAGATATTTTGTGTCGTGTGCATTCAAACTGATTTTCTTAAACTCTTTTAAAAATGAGTCAGTTAATTGTATTTACCAGTGTAAACTGACGTATTTTCCAAAAAGGCTAAGTGCAGGTACTAGACGAAATAGGTTGGCTACTCCTGGCATCATTAATCAAGTTTTGCAAGCTCTAGATGTTAAAGTCTGTTGAACAATGATCTTTTTATCTTTTGATCTGCCTGTGGATCCTTTACAGTCCGTTTGTAATACTTTGATATTACTTTTTATTCGGTTTGTAATGTGATTCATCTTTTGCTTCCGCTGTGCATTTAAATTGTGTTGTTTGACTATGATGACATCAACTACATCACGATACTCCCCACCGGGCCCAGCGGTAATACGTGGAAAATTGGGGTGTGACAGGTTGGTATCAGAGCCAACGTTGAGTGAATTAAACACTAGCCTTTTGTGTTTAATCTCAATGACACAGTTTGCACATCCCTCGACTTCCGAGTCTAGACAAAGAACTTAGGATTAATCCAAATTTGTTTTATTTCTAACTTTGTCCTTTATATTTTCTTGTTGTATCCTTTGTTTATTTTGACAGGTTCAAAAATATGCCACCAAGAGTGCGAGGGAGAGGTAGAGGCAAGGGGCCACTCGTTGCCCCCAACGATCACGAGGCCGGGCCGTCACACCGGCGAACACCATCTGAT